>NW_026506264.1:0-40000 GCF_026875155.1 Cherax quadricarinatus
GACAAAAACCGGTTTTAAAAAGTTTAAAACCTGTGTTCTTATTTTTCTGAGTATGTGAGACTTCTTTATATCATCGCATGTGTGTAGCAAAATAGATTATAATAATTTTTTAAAGATAAGGCGGGGGGCCCTCCAAGGGGAAAATGGGTTTGAAGTTACTCTTATAGATTTAATAAAGATTGGGCTGGGGTAACACTATCAGCAAAACATTTTTTCACCTGGGTTTATCATAAACCAAGACAGTCACTTTTAGGATAGTGAACGTGTTCTTTTCATTTAAAAACCCAAAAACAGTCACTGTAGTATGTGAACGGGTTCTATCATAAGACCAAGACAGTCACTGTAGTATATGAACGTGTTTACAAAAGACCAAGAAAAGTCACTGAAAATATAGTGAACGGGGTTTCTGTATAAGGCCAAGGGCAATGTCCTGTTTGTATAGTGAACGTTTCTATCATAAGACCAAGACAGGGCACTGTAGTAAGGAACAGGCTGTAGAAAAGAGAGAAATGCACTAGGTTGGGGGAGGGTTTTGGGGAGAGACAGGATGGTGGGGGGGGAGGTCTTGGGGGATACAGGGTGGGGTAGGAGGTCTCTGGGAGAGTACAGGTTGGGGGTGGGAGGTCTCTTTGGGGAGTACAGGATTTTGGGTTTGGGGGGTCTCTGGGAGAGTACAGGATAGTGGTTTGGGGGGACTCTGGGGAAATGTACGGATGGGGGTGGGGGTGTCTGGGAGAGTTAAAAAGGTTTGGTGGTGGGAGAAAAATCGGGAGAGTACAGGATGGTGGGGGAGGTCTCTGGGAGAGTACAGGGGGGTGGGGGGGGGTCTCTGGGGGAGTACAAGGTGGTGGGGGGAGGGCCTGGGGAAAAGTACAGGATGGGGTGGGAGGTCTCTGGGGGAGTACGGATGGTGGTGGGAAGGTCTTGGGAGGTACAGGTTGGGCATTGGAGGGAAAAATAAACGAAGAGTATGGTTTATGGGAGTAGCAGTAGTACTAGTAAATAAATAGTACTGCTTTTTGAATACCCAGTTGTTTTTAGTACTACTAGTAGTATAGCAGTAGAAGGGACTACTATTGTTTGTACCCAGTAGTCCCAATAATTGGGGTCCCGTAGTAGTACTAGTAGTACAAGTAGTAGTAGTAGAGTAGTAGTACAATTTGTGTAATACAAGTAGTAAAGGATGGTTGGGGGGGAGGTCCCCCTGGGAAAAGTACAGGGTGGTGGAGGGAGGTCTCTGGGAGAGTAAAGTTTGGGGGTTGGGGGGAGGTCTTGGGAGAAAGGATGGTGGTGGGAGGTCTCTGGGAGAGTACAGGTGGGGGGTGGGAGGTCTCTGGGAAGTAAAAGGGTTGGGAATTTGGGGAAAAAACCGGGAAAGTTTGTGGTGTTGGGAAAGTAGTACTTGTAAATACTACTAGTAGTAGTACTAGTAGTAGTACTAGTAGTACTATAGTAGTATTTGTAGTAGTAATAGTAGACTAGTAGTAGTACTACTAGGAGTTGGATGGTGGTGGGGGTCTTTGGGAGAGTACAGGTTGGGCATTGGAGAAAAATAGAACGAAGAGTAGTGGTGATTGTAGTAAACAGTATACTTGTTGGTAGTATGCTACTAGTTGTAATAGTAGTAGTTTTAAATACTCTTGGAGTACTAGCAGTAAATAAATACTACTTGTAGTTTGTATAGTAAATACTACTAGTAGTAAAACTAGTAGTTTGTACTTTGTAGTAGTTAAATAGTAGTAAATTTAGTAGTACTAGTAAAGTCCCAGTAGTTGAAAACTAGTAGTAGTAGTACTAGTAGTAGTAGTAGTACTAGTAGTAGTATTTCGTAGTAGAGTACTAGTAGCGCAGTAGTACTAGTAGTAGTAATACAATTTTCTAGTAGTAGTAGTAGTATTTAGTAGTAGTATTAGTAGTAGTATTTACTAGTAGTAGAATAGTAGTACTAGTAGTAGTAGTTTCTAAATAGTAGTAGTAGTACTTGTAGTTAGACTAGTAGCAGTATAGGTTTCTAGTTTAGTTGTAATAGTAGTAATAGTAGTACTAGTGTAGTAGTAGTACTAGGGGTAGTACACTTTCTAGTAGTAGTACTACGTTTTTAGTAGTTTCACTTGTAGTAGTAGTAAATACTAGTAGTAGTAGTACTTTGTATTAAATAGTAGTACTACTACTATAGTAGTAGTAAATAGTAGTTTTAGTAAAAAGTAGTTTTTTTTCTAGAAATGTGTAGTACTAGTAAAAAGGTAGTTTAAAAGGCTTTTAACTTTTATTATTAAATGATGATGGTGACTTTTTTGAGTTACATTAGTTGCGCTTGTGGGTTTTTACCAAACAATTTTCGGTAATTTTTTTTGCGGAAGGGGAAAAAAAAAATCTTAAGGGAATTCACCTTTTCATCCTTGAATTTTTTGTTTTCATCTAAAAAAACAAGGAAAATGGGCCTTAAATTGGGTTTCAAAAAAAATGGACTTAGAAGTTGAAAGATCCGAGACAAATTTTTTGGGAAAAAATTTAAAAAATTTACCCCTTTAAATGGCGGGCCCCAGCGGGGAGCGGCCCGAAATTTCCCAATTTCCCTTTCTTTTTCTCCAAAAAACCAATGTTCCAAGGGGGGGGGAAAAAAAAGAAAGGGTTTAGGATTTCTTGGGGGTACAAAGAATTTAGGAGGCTTGGGGGAAATAAAGGGGTGGGGGTTTGGGAGACAGGGTTGGGCCCTTGGAGAACAATAGAAAAATTTGGGGAAAAAAATTTTTCATATAAGGATAATAAATTTCATGAGAAAATTTTCCCATTTTTTTAAAAAACATTTTTTTTATTTTGATTTTTTTTTTGGGGGGGAAAATTTTTCCCCAGAGGGAATGTCTTTTTAACAAAAAAGGAAATACTGCTAAGTACAAATAAGGACTAAAAGAGAAACTTTGGGCGAGACCTATATAGAGAAAATGTGGGGTGGTGTAGTAGTAGTAGTATAGTAGGATTACTGTATGTAAGATATTTTCAGTTGAGGGCCCCCTGAGAAGTTACTGTTATGGTTTCTAGGGCTCTGTAATATAATGAGATGAGTGCCAAATTTTTTTTTAAGTTGGTCTTTTTTAGGTTCCCTTATTTTCTTTGGCGAGTAAATTCTAGAATTTTTGCGAGGAAAAGGGAAATTTTTTGTATCCCTTTTATCCCTTGATTTATTTCTCATAAATTTAAAGGAAAAGGGACCTTTATTTTCCTTATGATTACTATACCAGAATAGCACGTTTAATATTTACCCCTGTACGGCGCCCCGGGAACCCACACCTCCATCTCCTTTCTCCCCAATTTCTTGAATCCCCTTCAGGCCAAACTGATAACCAAACCCTTTGCCCCTCGGAATACCATGTTAAACTGTGAACCTCTTGCAGTAAATAATTAAAAAAAGGGGCAAACCCCAAAAGCACCAGCGCTGCCGGCTCCAAGTTGAATTAACCTTCATTCCACCCCACTTCTTATTACCCTTTTTCATAAAACCCCAAGGTTGGAAACAGGAAGGGCCCCCAAGAACCTCAGCCCGAACGTTCCACCACCCAACCACTCCTCCTTCCCCATCTTTTCCGATTCAACCTACACGTATCACGGTATGAAATGTCACCTTGTTCTTTCCATTTTTAAAAAAAATAAGTCTTAACCTAAATAAAGCCAGGTAAATGGAAATTTTTCCCCAACTGACTAAAATTTTCCTTAAAAAAGAAATTTGGGACCCCCTTTAGGTACAAGGACAAATAAACCTCTTAAAATTATCGTTTGTGAACCAACATTGGGATAACCCTTGTGTTCCCCCAAAGGTTTTTTCAAAGGTTTCTGACCCAGTAAAACTTCTTCTCGTGTAACCCAAAAACAAAAATTTCTTAGCTCCCAACCTTACCAAAAGTGTTATTGGGCCTTTACGTAAAATTTATATGGTAAAAGATTTCGGGAAAACGATTTTATTTTTCCCCTAGGAAAAAATTCGCTTTCGAAAAATTTTAAAACCGTTCTCTCGCGACAACCCCCTTTTTTTCCAGACCTTTCTTTACTTCCCAAATCCTAAACCCTTTTTGGAAATTTTCACTAGGAAAAAGGGCTATTATCCAAATAATAATTAACCTTGGGAAACAAATCATCCCCCCCTTTAAATTTTTTTTTCTGTCCAAACATTCTTTTCTAATTTCAAAAAAACTTTCCCATGATTTCCCGAGGAATTCCCCTACCATATGTATTTTCCCCCTTATAATTTCTTCTTAAAATTTGTTAATAATACATCACCATTAAAAAAAACAAAATTTTTCATTTTTTTCCCTTTTTAAAGAGGAAAAATAACCCTTATACCTCAGGTATTGCCCAGAAAATTTGAAGATTTTTTTGGCCCAAAAGGGCCCCCCCTTTTCAAAACCCCCAAATTTCGGTCCACCCCAGGTAAAGGACCAGGCCCCATTTCCCCCCCCTTTCTGAATCCCATTTTTTGGAAATTTGTTGTTTACCCCAGGGCCCAATTGCCTTTTCCCCCGGGAAATACCCTTTTAAACCGTGTTCATTTTTAAAATCTGTTTTTTGAACTACTTTTGGGCCAAATCGCTATCTTACGAGGGTTCCAGTGAAAAAAAATTTCGGTAACTTACTTTCACAAATGAGTATTCAGATTTTCGGGTACTTCTCCCCCTCGTACTATATTTTTGCTCATTTCTGTCTTCCGTACTATTTCTTAAAATCCAAATCACTTTTGTTTGTATTTCCCATAATTAGCACTATCTTGTTTTTCTTAAATTTAATACGGGTTTAAAAAGGGGCAATAATCTTCCCATTTTACAACCCAAACAAATCATTTTCTTTTTTGCAAAATTTTTTTTTTAAAACCAATTATACTATTATCCATTTATTTCTACTCTTTAAAAAACCTTCTTGCAAAATTGTTTTAATAACCTTACTTCTTAATTTCTTTTACTTAATTTTTTTACCCCCTACTTTTAATCTAAATTTATTAGTTCAATAAACCAGTCAATTCCATGGGGTTTTAAAATTATCATTCAATTCCTTTTTTTTCTAAAACTACCAGTTCATTTCCTTTCTTCTTTTAGTCATAAAATTTAAGGTTTTAAAAACACATCCCAAAATTTTCCTTTAAAAAGTTCAACTACCAGTACAATTTACCATAATTCCTAATTATACCCCAAAAACCTTTTAAACCTTTAAATTTCTACCAGTAATTTCCCTTTTAACTCAATATTCTAAGTCATTTCCTTATAAGCTCATATTTCTACCTCAAATTCCTTTTTGTTAAAATTTCACCCCTCAATATTTCCTTTTTGTTTAATTTACTAAAAACCTTTATTTAATTCCCTTTATAACTCTTATTCCCCATCCAAAATTCCCATGTTTTATTAACAGTAACTTCCCTTTTGTCTATTATCCTTTCAAATTCCTTTATGTTAAATTCTCCTACTATTCCCTAGTTTAATTTTACCGTGTATTTGTTTGTTTTTTTTTTGGTTTTTTTTTTTTTTTTTTTTTTGTTTTTTGTTCCCCCTAATTTTTTCATATTAGAAAAAAAAGGGTAATTATAAATATGATTTTGACCATAAAAGCTTAATTTTCTCTTCTTTAAAAGTTAGTTCCCTTATTAATTTTTTAATTTTTTTTTAAATTATTTTTTTTTTCTTATTTTCTTTAAAATAAAGGGAAAATTTTAATTTAAATTTAAATTTAATTTACATTTAAAGGGCTAAACCTTCAACTAAATTTTGCTTTTCCAAGGGCCCTTTCTAGTGATTTCAATGTCTGAGGACCAGGTGAAGACAAGGTCTAGTCTTGCTGGTTCATCTTCCTCTCTCCCCTGTGGTATGTCCCTAACAGTTGGTGCATGAGGTTTTCCAGTACCACATCCATTATTTTGGCTCTCCAGGGTTTCAGGACCCCCTATGGCTCCAGTTTTCCCACTCAATCTCCTTGTGGTTGAAGTCGCCCACAACCAGTAACTTTGTTCTACTCGAGTGAGCTCTTCTTGCCACCTCAGCTATTGTGTCCACCGTTGCTCTGTTGCGCTCATCATATTCCTCTCTCGGCCTCCTGCAGTTCCGTAGTGCGTTATATACATCACTGCAATGACTACCTTATGTTTCCTTGACTGAATTGTACCTGCTATTTAATCCCTTTCTCCAATCTCGTCTATTCCTTCCATTTCCTGATATTCCCATCGGTTTTTAATGAGCAGTGCAATCCCTCCTCCCCCTTTGTTGCCCCTATCCTTCCTCGGGGAAATCTGATACCCGGGGTGTGAAGATTGCGTCTACTATTGCCCCGGTGAGTTTTGTTTCGGTGACTGCTTTGATGTGTGTGTGTGTGTGTGTGTGTGTGTGTGTGTGTGTGTGGGGTGTGTGTGTGTGTGTGTGTGTGTGTGTGTGTGTGTGTGTGGTGTGTGTGTGTGTGCTCACCTAATTGGGGTTGCAGGGGGAAAGAGAGAGAGAGAGAGAGAGAGAGAGAGAATTCATGTGATTGAGACTGACTCCACAGTGGCAACTGCTTTAGTGTCCTCTCTCTTCTACTGGTAGTGTCCCGTCTATCATTTTTTAAACCTTTCTTAGGTAGTGATCCATCCAGCAGTTTCTGTTTCGCTTACAATATTTTCTCAGCAAAATAGCAGGGAAACTTGTTAAAGGTAGGTACTATTTAAATTGTTAGTTACTATTTCAACAGGTACTAATACCTTCAACTCATTTCCTGAGGTGAAGATATGTTACTATGATTGACAGTAGCATTCACATTCACCTTTGTCAGTGGAAGTAAGAAAGATGAAAAATGCCCTTTATTTTCTTGGAATAGATGTGCGTGGTATTTGTGGCAGTGCTCCTCTCACTGTAGTCTTGTATGAAGGTTCTAACGAAAGATTTCGGTGAAGAAATAGACGCGTTGGAAGTAATGCAGAACTCAGATGATTCCTCACTGGTTGCTAGTTGTTGTATGTGTGTATGTTATGTAGGGCCCTACTTGTCTGATACAGAAGATATCTCTTTCAATCTACTTGCTACCTCCACGAGTAGGTCCATTTCCCCATATGTTGCGTCAACTGCTGTACCTTATCTGACTCCTGAGCTTGAGCCAGGCAGTTGTGGCAGTTTCTGATGTTGGTCGCCGCCAGCCATAAACAAACAAAATTTATTTATTTGCAAGATTACATTGAGATTTATGAAATTACAATAATTGAGTTGCAGTGCAAAGAGCCACCATCATGCCTAGGCATTATGGACAGACTTGATTTAATGGTTTACAGACTACTTAGTACTAAAGAAATTGATCATAGTTTGATTAAGTTGTACATCTTTTTTTATTTATAGTAGACAGTAATTTTACTCCAATTACAATAGTTTCAATAATAAATATTAGAAATTAATATTATGGGAATATAACATTGTAATTTGTTAAAAGTAGTTTACAGTATGGAATGTACAACTGGGTGTAAGGTAGTATTGTTTTGGGTAGGTATTTATACTACAAAGTAGTATTAATAATGTTTTCAACTTAGGGCGTCTAGATTTGAAGTTTTAAGATTTAAAGGGAATGGGAGATTTTGAAAAAAGTTTTAAATATTGAGAATTGAGTATTTTGTTTAGGGTGATTGGTATGCAAAGAGTACGTAAGCTTTATTCGGCGCATGTACACACCCTCATTTACAGGCTATCTCCCCCAACCAGCGAACCAGGTTGCTAAGAGTTTATGATGGGCCCAGGTTTCATACCCCGCACAAAAAAGAGGGGGAGCTTTTTCTCTTTTATTGTGGGTTATTTGTGTATGAAAATTTGGGTCCCTTTGGCTTAAGCCGGGTTTACAGATGTCTATGTAAATTCCCGGGTTCCCAAAAACCATATACAACTGTGGGGACAAAACAAAAAGGGGGGTGAAACACCCAATTACACCCCAGATCATCTTTAAAATTTAATAAAAATTTCTTTGAAAAGGGACAAACGGGAAAAACATTATAGTTTAAATTTTTAAATAAAAAGGCCCTGCAAAAACCCCTCCCCAATGAAAAACATCTACAGAGAACTACAGTCAAACATTTACCTTTTTTTAGGAATATTTAATTTAACAAGAGAATGATGCACATATGAAGAAAGACCACTTACTGCTCTCGGGAATTTCAATAAAATCTACTACATGACCAGGCCCCCACAAGTAACCGAATTCACAAGCACTATGAGCAACTGCTTGTTTCTACCAACAGTAACAAAACCTACAAGAATCTCCGAGACCAGTATCACCTTATTAGACCACATCTGGACTAACACCATATCCCCTTTAAAATCAGGCATAATCACAGACAACACCACAGACCACTACCCTACCTTTCTCATGACCAACCTAGGTAAATTGCCCCAAGACACTACTAAAGTTACCTTCAGACTATATAACGAGACAGCTGTTAATAACTTTATAACAGCTATGAATAATGTCGACTGGCATAATGAGCTTGAAACATATACAGATACGAATGAATGTATTAATAATTAAAAAAAAAATAAAAAAACACCTCTGTAACAAGCATTGCCTTAAAAAACTAAACAGATCACAGCTAAGAAACTGAACAGTACACAAATAACCCGCACATAAAAAAGAAAAGCTTACGACGACGTTTCGGTCCGACTTGGACCATTGACAAAGTCACACTAACCAGAAGTGGAGCAGGACGGCTATATATAGGCAGGAAGAGGTGGTGGTAGTAGTAGTAGTAGTAGTAGTAGTAGTAGTACTACTACTACTACTACTACCACCACCACCTCTTCCTGCCTATATATAGCCGTCGTCGTCGTAAGCTTCTCTCTTTTATGTGCGGGTTATTTGTGTATCGTTCCAGTCACGGTATTGTGCCTTTTTTTGTTATTTAAACTGAACATTCCCTGGCTAATACCCAGCATCCTTAAATCCATTAACACAAAGCACCTATTTGAAAAACAGTACAGAATGGGTCAAATAACTAGAGACCATTCTAAACGTTACTCATCAATCCTTGCCAGCCTGATAAGAAGATAAAAATAAATGTATTATGAAAACAGATTACATAACATAAAAGGTGATATGGAAAACACCTAGAAAACCCTATCCGAAATTCTAGAAACTAAAATGATATCCAAAAAGAAAACAATCAAATTAACAAAATCATGCAAACCCCTACTCCCACTAACTGAAACAGCAGACTCAATGTTTTCTTCTCCACCGTAAGTAAGAATCTAGTGAGCAAAATCCCAAGCTCAAACACCCGTCCATCAGACTACCTCACTGGCACCTACCTAAATACATTATTCCTAGCCCCAACCAACCCAACAGAAGTCTCGATACGATACGATAGGACTCACAGGTAAGGACCCACGAGGGGCGAGGGGCAAGTGGGGACAGTGCGAAGAATAGACGGTGAGAGGAATGTCTTGAGTCGAAGAGAGAAGGGTCAGGACTAGACCCAACTGCTAAGCCTGGATAAACAATAACGAAGACGACATAAAAGACAACAGGGACTCTGCGGGTGCTGACTGCAACTTACTGGAAGCATATCAACGTGCAATGACTGGATATGGTTCAGGGACACGTTGTTGCACCATATCCAGTCATTGCACGTTGAAGTCTCGCTTATCATCAACACCCTTAAAAACAAGTCATGGGGACAAAAACAAGGCAGGGGGACAAAAACAAGGCAGGGGGACAAAAACAAGGCAGGGGGACATTAACTTACCACCTTTTATGTACAAAAAAGCATCACAAAAGCAACACTAACAAATCCATCGAATCCTCCACCTTCCCAGCAATTCTCAAAATAGTGAGGGTCACCCCGATCCACAAAGGAGGTGATCAACCCGTCTTGAATAACTATAGACAAATATCTAATCTACCTCTGCTCTCTAAAATCTTTGAAAAATTAATTCATAGATCTATTCCTACCTCGTCTCTCACAACTTATTAAACCCCTGTCATTTTGGATTCAGGACTAATAAAAACACAAATGATGCTATTATACACATGCTAGAACTAATATACATCGCTCTCGAGAAAGAAGTCCCGCTGGGAATCTTCATTGATTTACGTAAAGATTTTGATACAGTTGACCATGATTTGCTGTACATTAAATTAACACACTATGGTATAAGAGGGCACTCCCTCAACTACCTAAGGTCATGCCTTAGTAACAGAAGCCAATATGTGTACACAAATGGAGCAAACTCTTCCACACAACCACAGTCGGTGTCCCACAAGTAAGTGTCCTTGGCTCACTCCTCCTTCTCATTTACATCACTGACCTACCAAATGCATCACAGCTACTGAAACCCATGTTATTTGCAGATGACACAACATATGTCTTCTCTCACCCAAACCCAGTCATTCTGGCTAACACTGTTAATGCCGAATTGCAGAAAATAACTACCTGGATGATGACAAATAAGCTGACCCTCAATACTGACAAAACCTATTTTATTCAGTTTGGAAACAGAGCTGCAAATGTTCCACTTAACATAACGCTAAACGGTTCACTCATCACAATACTCACAGAGGGAAAATTCCTAGGAATCCACCTTGTCAGTAGCCTCAAATTCCATACACACAACAACTTTCTAAGAAAATCTCTAAGACAGTAGGCATACTATCAAAGATACGGTACTATGTTCCACAATCAGCTCTCCTCGCACTGTATCATTCACTCATCTACCCTTATCTCACATATGGAATTTGTGCGTGGGGATCAACAACATTAAATCACCTAAGACCACTAATAACCCAGCAAAAGGCACAGTCAAATGATAACAAATCCCCACCCCGACAGCATACCCCCAACATTAAAAAGTCAAAAAACTGCTTCCCGTTAAAACATCCATACTTGTTTATGTGCCTACACAACATAAACACTAATCAAACCCCTCTCAAACTTCTCCCCAACCTTTAAAAAGGAACCGACCCAAAAAACACAAGACACAGATCCTTTTTGATGTACACGTCCATATCTCACTGTGAAAACTCATGCACAAAAAGGGGCCCCAAAAAATTTGAATTTATTCCAGTAAACATTTAAAAAAACCCGGGCTGAACACCCCAATTTTTAAGGGTCTTATCAAAAAACCCCACTCACCCTAAACAAAACTCAAAACTCAAATTTAACTTTTTAAAAAATCTCCCAATTACCTAAATCTTAAACCTTCAAAAGTAGACGCCCCAGTTTATACATTTTTAATACTACATTGTAGTATAAATAATACCCGAAAAAATACTGCCTTACAAAACCCCGTTTTTTAAAATTTCCCCACTTTAAACTACTTTTAACAATCACAATGTTAATTCCCCCTAAAATATTTCAATTTTATTATTGAAACTATTTTAATTGGGTAAAATTACTGTCATTAAAAAAAAAAAGATGTACAACTTAATCAAACTATGACTTTCTTTAGTCTAAGTAGTCGAAACCTTAAATCAAACCTGTCCATAATGTAGCATGATGGGGGCTTTTGCATGCAACTCTTATTGTAATTTTTATAATCTCAAAATAATCTTAAAAAAATAAATTTTTTTTGTTTATGGCTGGCGGCGGCCACAACGAAACTGCCACAAATGCCGGGTCAAGCTCAGGGTCAAAAGGTACGCGTTTACGCAAATACGGTTGGGACCACTCGTGGAGGGAGCAAATAATTGAAAGGAAAATCTTCTGTATCAGACAAATATGGCTACCCTAACAACAAATACAACAACAGCAACCGTGAATCACTGAGTTCTGCATTATTCCAAAGCGTCTATTTCTTCCCCCGAGAGAGGGGCACTACCACTTACCACGCCTCTATTCCAAAGAAAAAGAAGGCATTTTTCATTGTCTTACTTCCACTGACAAAGGGGAATGGGAATGCTACTGTCAAAACAAGTAACAATCTTCACCTCAGGAAAGAGTTGAAGGTATTAGTACTTGTTGAAATAGTACTAAAATTTAAAAAACCAAACTTTAAAAATTCCCGCTTTTTTACTGAGAAAAAAAGAAGCGAAAAAGAAAATTGGGTGGAAACACTACCTAAGAAGGTAAAAACTGATAGACGGGACACTACCCTAGAAAGAGAGGACACTAAAAGCAGTTGCCATGTGGGTCAGTCTCTCACATAATTCCTCTCTCTCTCTCTCTCTCCCTCCTTCTCTCTCTCTCTTCTCTCTCCTCTCTCTTCTCTCTTCCCCCTCTCCCCCTTCCTTCTCTCTTCTCTCAAAACACAACACACACAAACACACAAACAAAACACACACCACACACCCACCCAAAACACATGTAGCGGGATCAGGAGCCGATCTCGACCCATGCAAACCCCAATTAGGTAGCACACACCACACACACAACACACACACACACACACACCCACACACACACAATCAAAACATAAAGAAACAAAACCACCGGACAATAGCAGACGCAATCTTTAAACCCCCGGTATAGATCCTGAGGAAGGGTAGGGGCAACAAAGGGGGGGAGGGATTGCACTGCTCTTTTAAAAAACCCTGGAATTCAGAAAAAGGAAGGAAAAACAGATTGGGGAAAGGGATTAAATAGCAGGGACAATTCAGTCAAGGAAAAAAATAAGGTATCATTTCGTGATGTATAAACCACACGGAACTGCAAGGGGGCCGAGAGAGGGAAAATGATGACGCACAAGCAACGGTGGACCAATAGTGAGGGGGCAAAAGACTACTTGGTTTGAACAAAATTACTGGTTTTGGGCGACCAACCCAAGGAGATTGATGGGAAAACCGAGCCACAGGGGTCCTAAACATGGAGAGCCAAAAAATGTATGTGGTACTGGAAAACCTCATGTCAACATGTTAGGGACCACCACAGAGAGAGAGGAAGATGAACCAGCAAAACAGACCTTGTCTTTAACCTGTGTACCTCAGACATTGAAGCAAATCACCTATGAAAGGCCCTTTGGAAATAGTGACCACGTGGTTCTGAGCTCTGAATACATCGTAGAGCTACAAGTGGAGAGGGTAACGGGAATAGAAAGGGAAAGCCAAATTATAAAAAGGGGGACTACATAGGTAATGGAGACCTTCCTGCAGGAGGCTCAGTGGGAAAGCGAGTTGGTAGGAAAGTCAGTAAACGAAATGATGGACTATGTAACAACAAAATGCAAGGAGGCAAGAGGAAAGGTTTTTTCCCAAGGGTAAAATAATGGAAGACTGGAATGGGGCCCTTGGTTTACCCGTAGGTGTAAAGGGGCAAAAACTAAGTGTGCTAGAGAATGGGAAAGGTATAGAAGGCAAAGGACCCAGGAAAATAGAGATTAGTCGACGAGCCAGAAACGAGTATGCACAGATAAGGAGGGGAAGGCCAGTGCAGTACGAAAACGACATAGCATAGAAAGTCAAGTCTGACCCGAAACTGCTTTATAGCCATATCAACAGAAGACAACAGTCAAGGACCAAGTAATCAGGCTGAGGAATGAAGGTGGGGAGTTCACAAGAAACGACCAAGAAGTATATGAGGAGCTCAACACGAGATTTCAGAAAGTATTTACAATGGAGGCAGAAGGGACACTGGAGAAAACAAAACAGTGGGTACCCCAACAAGGGATAAACCATCAAATGTTGGTTTGAAATGCACAAAAACCGGAGAGGAGGAAGAAGGTCTAAGTGACCTTGATACCTAAAAGGCGGGGGCACCGAACATCTCTCCGTGGTCTTTAGAGAGGGAGCAGAGACACGTGTGTGTCACTAACCAAATTTTCCCAACACATCCATTGAAACTGGGCAACTACCTGAGGTATGGAAGACGGTAAATGTAGTCCCCATCTTTAAGAAAGGAGACAGAAATGAGGCACTAAACTAATTCCAGTGTCACTGACGGGGTATAGTATGCAAAAGTCATGGAAAAGATTATCAGAAAGAGAGGGGGTGGAGCACCGGGAAACTGAACAAGATTATAACGACAGGCGCACGATTCATGGAAGGCAAATCCTGTTGTCACAAACCTTCTGGAGTTTTTATGACAAGGTAACTGAAGTAAGACATGAGACGGAGGAGAGGGTTGATTGCCTTTACTTGGACTGCCAGGCAGCGCTGTATGACCCTTGTGGTTTAGCGCTTTTTTATTATAATAATAATTTTACTGCAAGAAGGCCTTCGACACAGTTCCTCACAAGAGATTAGTGCCAAAGCTAGAGGATTAGGCACATATAACAGGAAGGGCACTGTAATGGATCAAAGAATACCTGACAGGGAGGCAACAGCGAGTCATGGTACGTGTGTGAGGTATCACAGTGGGCGCCTGTGACGAGCGGGGTCCCACAGGGGTCAGTCCTGAGACCGGTGCTATTCTTGGTATATGTGAATGACATGAAGGAAAGGATAGAAGTGTCCCTGTTTGCAAATGATGTGAAGTTAATGAGGAGAATTAAATCAGATGGGGATCAAACAGGACTACAAAGAGACTCGGACAGGCGAACGCGTGGTCCAGCAACCCGGGTCCTAGAATTTAACCTCACCAAATGCAAAGTCATGAAGATCGCTGAAGGGCAAAGAAGACCGCAGACAGAGTATAGGCTAGGTGGCCAAAGACTGCAAACCTCATTGAAGGATTATCATACAGAGCACGCCTCAGGAAGCACACATTAAACAGATAACTGCTGTGGCAAATGGGCGCCTGGCAAACCTGAGAATAGCGTTCCGATACCTCAGTAAGGAATCGTTCAAGACTCTGTGCACTGTGTACTTCAGGCCCATACTGGAGTATTCAGCACCAGTTTGGAACTCACACCTGGTCAAGCACTTCATGAAATTAAGAGAAAGTGCAAAAGTTTGCAACAAGGCTAGTTCCAGAACTAAGGAAATCGGCCTGAGGACACTGGAGGACAGGAGGGACAGGGAAGACATGATAACGACATACAAAATGCTGCGAGGAATAAATAAGGTGAACAGAAACAGGATGTTCCAGAGATCGTACACAGAAGCAAGGCGTTACATTTGGAAGTTGAAGACTCAGATGAGTCAAAGGGATGTTAGGAAGTATTTCTTCAGCCACAGGGTTGTTAGGAATTGGAATAGCCTGGCAAGTGATGTAGTGGAGGCAGGAGCCATACATAGTTTTAAGTCAAGGTATGATAAAGCTCATGGAGCAGGGAGAGGGAGGACCAAATAGCAGTCAGTGAAGAGGCAGGGCCAGGAGCTGAGTCTTGATCCCTGCAACCACAAATAGGTGAGTACAAATATGTGAATACACACATGCATAGTATGCAGAATCATGGAGAAGTTTATCAGGAAAAGACTGGTGGAACACCTGTAATGGAATGAGCTTACACACAACCAGCACGGTTTCAGTAACGGAAAATCCTGTGTCAGTGGGGTGAGTAGACTGCATTTTCTTGGATTGTAAAAAGGATTTCGACCCAGTTCCGCACAAGAGATTAGTGTAAAAACTAGAGCAGCAGGCAGGAATAACAAGGAAGGCACTGCAATAGATCAGAGAATATGTGACAGTAAGGAAATAACCAGTGATGGTACGTTACGAGTACCATGGGCGACTCTGACGAAAGTGTTTCCACAAGGGTCAGTCCTACGGCCGGTGCTGTTTCTGATGTATGTGAATGACATGACCGACGGGATACATTCAGAGGTGTCCCTGTTGGAAACGATGTGAAGCTAATGCTAAGAATTCAAGTGAGTGAGGATCAGGTATAAATCCAAAGAGATCTGAACAGGCTGCAGGCCTGGTCTAACAACTTGCTTGAAGTGAAAAATCATGAATCATGAAGTTTGGGGAAGGTCAAAGAAGACCGCAGACAGAGTACAGGCTAAGAGGCCAAAGACTGCAAACTACTACTACTACTGCTGCTACTACTATTAATACTACTACTACTACTACTACTACTACTACATACACACACACACTTATTAACCATTACTATCAAGGTTAACTTTGGTGTCAGTGGCCGGCTGGACACTGCCAACGATACTTGTAGCTCCAATCATGGCTTTAATTGATTTTTAAATAATTACTCCCTTTTTGCATTTTTTTAAATATTTCTTGCAAACGACATAAATAATAAAATTAAGAAAAAATTATATTCTTTATTAAAACACGCATCTATAAATTATTAGAAAAAAAGGAAGAGCCATTCGACAATGAGCTCGACCTGTTGATTTAGAACTTCAACAGTGAGCTCGACCTGTTGATTTAGAACTTCAACAGTGAGCTCGACCTGTTGATTTAGAACTTCAACAATGAGCTCGACCTGTTGATTTAGAACTTCAACAATGAGCTCGACCTGTTGATTTAGAACTTCAACAATGAGCTCGACCTGTTGATTTAGAACTTCAACAATGAGCTCGACCTGTTGATTTAGAACTTCAACAGTGAGCTCGACCTGTTGATTTAGAACTTCAACAGTGAGCTCGACCTGTTGATTTAGAACTTCAACAATGAGCTCGACCTGTTGATTTAGAACTTCAACAATGAGCTCGACCTGTTGATTTAGAACTTCAACAATGAGCTCGACCTGTTGATTTAGAACTTCAACAATGAGCTCGACCTGTTGATTTAGAACTTCAACAATGAGCTCGACCTGTTGATTTAGAACTGACTAGGAGTCAACCTCACTATCTGGCTACTTATCTTCCTGGTTATTAATGGTTATAAAATCCATCTATACCTCCTTGTCAGGTGGTAGTTCTGTTATCAACATTTTTTTTTAAATCGTTAATTTTTATTAAGACAAATATAGAAGTGCGTCTGCCTCGCGCTCAGCAGACGTGTTACGAGTGTTTTTTACTCCCAGACTCCGACCTTGGGCCAGGCTCGTCTAGTACTTGCCTGGTCAAGCAGGCTGCTGCTACTGCTGGCCCGCTGACCCACAAATCCTTCACAGTCTTCTTGATTTGGCACTTTGTGAAGATTCTTATCCAGTTTCTCCTTGAAGACTTACACTTGTTCCACTTCTTCTGGTAAAACGTTAGTCTGGAGACACGTACATTGATACAGTGTTCCTTTATTGTGCCCACTGCACCCTTGCTTTTCACTGGCTTTATGTTGCATTATGTTTTTATTTGACAGTTCTCTTTAGTTTTGCATAAAGTGTCCCTTTTGAGTTCTTTATTCTTTCCATACCAATGCATCTAGATCTTATCACCATTGAACATCATATTGTTCTCCATTGCCCACTGGAAATTACTGCTCATATCTTCGTGCAATTTTTAAATGACAACCGAAGTGCCTTTCACACTTATTTTAATGTTATCTGTAAGTGATGATATAAAACTGTAACGGATGTTTTTATCAATGTCTGTTATGAGGATAAGAAGCAGCAGAGGTGCCAACACAGTGCCTTGGGGAATCGAGCTTTTTACCTTGTTGATGCTGGATTTTGCTCTTTAACCAGTAGTATTTGTGTTCTGTTAGAAAAATGAAAATTCATTTGCCATCCTTTCCCGTAATGCCTATGGCCCTTATTTTGTGCGCAATCACACTATGATGGCATTTGTCAAACGCCTTTGCAAGATCTGTGAATATCACATCTGTGTTTTGGTTGTCTTCCAACGTTTCGGTAATTTTGTCATAGTGGTTCAACAGCTGTGACAGGCACGATCGTCCACTTCTAAAATCGTGATGGTTCGGGGTAATGCAGATTGTGCTGTTCCATGAAGTTTGTAATCTGACGTCTCATCATTCTTTTGAAGATTTTTATAATGTGGGAAGTTATGGATACAGGTCTGTAATTTTTAGTTAGTGATCTACTACTTCCCTTATGCGGAGGAACTGTGTCTGCACTCTTTAAGGCCTCCGGTATTTCATCTAGACCTACGTTATTCTTCCAGTGTATACTTAAGGCTCTTGCTAATGATACTTTGAACATTTTCTTTATATAAATTATTATTATTATTATAATCAAGGGGGAAGCGCTAAACCCGGAGGATTATACAGCGCCTGGCGAGGATGTGGAAGGCATTCGGGCTTAATTCGGGGAACTGGAGCACAGATCCAATTCCCTAAATCAAGAGCCCCTCATCAACATCAAGGAACCTTCCTTGAGGGGTTCTTTATATAAAGGGAATTCAATTAATCCGATCCAAATGGGATTAATACTGTCAGTTGGTTTGCGCTGGCTTCCGATGAAGTGAAAAAATATTTCTATATTCTTCACCCTTGTGTCATTTAGAGGATCGCTGATAACCCACACATACTGTTCTTTTAGAATTTCGCTAATTAACATATCGAGTATCGTCACTATATGAATCTCCTCTCATTAAGCGTTTCTTTGGTTTGATATATTCATATTTTTAAGTAATTTGGTAACACTTTTCTTTCTTTTGTACCATCTACTCTCTATTTCAATATATGATCTAGGTTTCCTCAGGGATACATATTCAATACAGACTTTGTATGCTTCTGTGTTCAGCTTTTCTAGGTACTGGTGAGGATTTAATGTGCACATGACTGTTGGAGGGAGAGAGTATGGAGGAGGTGAACGTATTCAGATATTTGGGAGTGGACGTGTCAGCGGATGGGTCTATGAAAGATGAGGTGAATCATAGAATTGATGAGGGAAAAAGAGTGAGTGGTGCACTTAGGAGTCTGTGGAGACAAAGAACTTTGTCCTTGGAGGCAAAGAGGGGAATGTATGAGAGTATAGTTTTACCAACGCTCTTATATGGGTGTGAAGCATGGGTGATGAATGTTGCAGCGAGGAGAAGGCTGGAGGCAGTGGAGATGTCATGTCTGAGGGCAATGTGTGGTGTGAATATAATGCAGAGAATTCGTAGTTTGGAAGTTAGGAGGAGGTGCGGGATTATCAAAACTGTTGTCCAGAGGGCTGAGGAAGGGTTGTTGAGGTGGTTCGGACATGTAGAGAGAATGGAGCGAAACAGAATGACTTCAAGAGTGTATCAGTCTGTATGGAAGGAAGGCGGGGTGGGGTCGGCCTAGGAAGGGTTTGGAGGGAGGGGGTAAAGGAGGTTTTGTGTGCGAGGGGCTTGGACTTCCAGCAGGCATGCGTGAGCGTGTTTGATAGGAGTGAATGGAGACAAATGGTTTTTAATACTTGGACGTGCTGTTGGAGTGTGAGCAAAGTAACATTTATGAAGGGATTCAGGGAAACCGGCAGGCCGGACTTGAGTCCTGGAGATGGGAAGTACAGTGCCTGCACTCTGAAGGAGGGGTGTTAATGTTGCAGTTTAAAAACTGTAGTGTAAAGCACCCTTCTGGCAAGACAGTGATGGAGTGAATGATGGTGAAAGTTTTTCTTTTTCGGGCCACCCTGCCTTGGTGGGAATCGGCCGGTGTGATAATAAAAAAAAAAAAAAATAAAAATGACTGTTTCCCAGTTAATTTTGTCCCGATCATTTCTTTGGTTGTTGACGTCAGTTAATTTTGTCCCGATAAATTCTTTGGTTGTTGACGTCAGTTAATTTTGTCCCGATAAATTCTTTGGTTGTTGACGTTAACTTACTGAACATCCCTTCTGGAACATTATTGCTGAAATTCCTCAAACGGGTTTATACTCGTTTGTACGTCCATGATGTTGTGGTCAGTGTATATTTTTTGTGTCTCATTAATTTAGTGTGTCTCATTAATTTAGTGTGTCTCATTAATTCTTCGTTGTTAGTGAATATTAAAACCAGCATATTTTCAATTCATGTGGGATCAGTTATCTTTTAGTTCAATGCGAACTTTTCACATCGTCTTATAAGTTTACTGGAGAGCCTGTTGAGCCATGGAGCTCCAGGAACTATTTCTGCTATAACATAGTGGGCTATCTTCTATTTTACATTTCGAAAAGTGAAATCTCCAAGGAGGATGAGATTTAGTGAGAGATTTTCCAGCCTTTTTAGAGAGCTATCTATCTTCCTTACCTGATCTGTGAAATCTTCATCCGTTGCTGGCGGTGGTTTTTATGCTAGGATATTTACCAGATTCCTATTTTCAACCTTAATACCTAGAATTTCTTCTCTATCATTCGAAGAATTCAGAAGTTATGTGCAACAGAAAGTATCTCTGACATGGAGTCCTGCTCCTCCCTGTGACCTTTTAAATCTGTCACATCTATACTTGTTATAGTTTTTTACATTTATCTTTACGTATGTAAGTATATATGTATGGCAGTACGTGTGTAAGGAAGTATATATATATATATATATATATATAATAATATATATATATATATATATATATATATATATATATATATATATATATATATATATAATGTGGCAGTATGTCTGTATGGAAGTATATATGTATGGCAGTATGTCTGTATGGAAGTATATATGTATGGCAGTATGTCTGTATGGAAGTATATATGTATGGCAGTATAAATGTAAGGAAGCATATATATATTTACAAAACTTGGATGCTTAAATGTGCGTGGATGTAGTGCGGATGATAAGAGAGAGATGATTGCTAATGTTATGAATGAACAGAAGTTGGATGTCCTAGCTTCAAGCAAAGCAAAGTTGAAAGGGGTAGTGAGTTTCAGTGTGGAGAAATAAATGGGATTAAGTCAGGAGTATCTGAGAGAGAGTTAGAGCTAAAGAAGGGGCAGCAATATTGTTGGATGAGTTGTGGAAGGAGAAGAAGGAATATAAATATATAAATTCAAGGATTATGTGGATTAAAATAAGGGTTGGATGCGAAAAGTGGGTGATAATAAGTGTGTATGCACCTGGAGAAGAGAGAAGTGTAGAGGAGAGAGAGAGATTTGGGGAGATGTTAAACGAGTGCCAATAATGTGAACTCAATAATGAACCAATCACCTCAAGACAGGAAGTATGTGCCGTTCTCCTTAACCACACATAATAAAACCTCATCACACAATCAAGGGACGGCCGTAATGGAAGACCCAGTTTAAACAGGAACTCAAACCTGTGAGTTAACAACTGCCTCTGAACTTGCACCAGACATTGATGCACAATCTACGACTGAAGAAGCTGACCCAAAATTACTAGTAGTTTCCAATGATACTCCAAGTGGACTTACACTTTTCCACATGGAGCTCCCACAGTCTCCTCTAGTAATTGTTGTGAATATGCCGACTGAGTCTGTGAATGACATGACACAGTTGTCAGATGATGAATCTGACGCATCAGTTAATATCACCAGCAGCAGTGAGGTACAGAGCAAACCTTGATGAGTCGAGTAGGGAGAGCTCGCACACACCTTGCAGCTATAATCTCAGAAACAACTCTCTGTAAGCAGCAAAAACACAAAATTTACGAAATAATGGGGATTACAATTTTACAAATTAATATTCAACATTTTTTTAACAACCGCTATCTCCTTGAAGTCGAACTACACAATCACATCCCTGACATCATCCTTCTGAATGAGACAGCTGCCAGAGCAGACCAACATATGAAGATACGTGGTTACGTTACTGTCGAGAAATCGAGGGTGACCTTCAGTGGAGTGGCCGTCCTAGTGAAACTAGGATATGCATTTCGTAACATCCACATTGACGAAGGAAACGTTATAGCAATAGAACTGACGGCCTCATATGATCATTTAGTAGCTGGAACTGGATATTTTCCTCCAAGACAGCTATAAATAGAATCCATTCCCCTACACCAGATACTGAGTAGAAATGTTCAGTCCTGGCAGGAGATTTTAATGCAAGTCACCCGGCACTCTTCAGCTGTGGCGCCTACAATTCGCTAGGTAACCAAAAGGGAAAACAATTATTAAATATAACTGCAGCAAGGCCCATTCTTTAAGTCATATGTAGGCTCTCACCCGGGGACACCTGATATAGTCTTGACCAACAGGGTCTGTGAGTTATACCATTGCAGAATCTTCCCTGGTGGAAACGTAGAATCAGACCACATCCCTGTTATAACAACACTTCAGGCCTCGCCATTTAGAATACCCACTCCTCCGAAACCCAACCTAAAAACTTTGGGATTTGACGCCTTCAGGGACTACCTTACTGTTTCGCTTGAGAACCAGCCTTCAACTGCAACTGACGAGGCAATTAGCTCCTTCCATGAAAGAATCATAGAGGCCACTCAGGCAAGTTACCAAAGCTCTATCAGCAACATAAACCAACCACGGAAATTAGTGACTGCATGAAAAATGATCAAGCAGAGTGTATAAGGCATCACTAAACGAGACACCCCACCGTGGCTATACTGCAGAGGTTGAGAAGAGAATTAATTACCCTAATCACACAACACAAAAGTGAATTATGGAAATATCTCTTGTTCAAGCTAATCAATACAAAAGCCAACCTGAAAAGTTCTGGAGCAAGATCCGCCAGCTTCTGGGGGCAAAGCACAAGGCTACACATTATCCAATACATTCCTTCACCGATGACGATGATGAGGACGTTGATATCAAACTTGATGACCCACAAGATCAAGCCAGTCTGATGGGTGATGTGTGGGAGAAAATTCCCTCACACAATGATAGTAGAACATTTAATAATAACTATTACTAGTGGGCCAACGAATGGAGATACAACCGAGCTGACCCTTGAAGATGAACATCCCCTAACAAGACCAATCGCACTCAGGGAGATGAGTCAAGTCATAGGCAGAATGAGTAATAAACCCCCTGGCCTCTCAGGTATGACAGTGAAACAAGTAAAGATCTTACCCAGAAATTGCAAAATGCCCCTGGAAAATATCTTCAATGCTGTCTTGGCCTCGGAACACTTTCCTGTGACACTTAAGACAGCAAGGATGATATTCACTGCAAAGCCCAGCATAGACAAACATAAACCGGAGAACTATGGACCTATCTCATTACTTGAAGTCACTGGTAATGTCCTTGAGAAAATCATTTCCAACATATTAAACTACTACATGAAGTACAATCAGCTCTTCACAGAAAAACAGTTTGGACTCACGACTCACAGAGGACCACAACAAGCTATCAATATCATCTTGGATGCTGCGGACAGCCTGAGGAAGCAGGACAACCTTGTTCTTATTGCAATCAGGGATGTACACAAAGCTTTTGACAGCCTGTGGCACGACGGACTCAAATATATATAAGCGTGTCGACCTTCCTGACCACAACTGGGCTTCTTTCAGATTCATATACAACTTCTTATCAGAAAGAAAAATCATCCCTATCTCCGTAAACCCGGGTTCAATGATACTATTATCACCTAATTTCCTGGTATTATCCACGTAGTGTCATTCACCCCCGTAACGGGGAAACATAAGCATGCGAGGGTAATAAAAAATGAATACGGAACTACGAAGAACAGCAAATTGGAAGAAGAAATGGAGAATCACGGCCAACGCAGATAAAGTCCTCATCAGCACCATCGGATGTTTTGCAATAACTATAAGACAAAGAGGGGGGGGGGTATCTCCATCAGAGGTACACCTATTGCCTTCAGAAACCCCAGCAAACTCCTAGGATACGAGATAGAGAGATTACCCCACTCTGCATCTAACATTTCTAAAAAATTACCTTAGCCAAAGTCCGCCTCAGCAAACTATTCAGGTGTAATCAAGCTCCTTTCCACCTCAAGAAACACCTGCACAAGAATATCCTTGTGTACCTATGTCATTAACAACTAAAATCAACATGCTACAGCTAAAAAAAAGTCCAGAATAGAGCACTCCGCTTTATCACAGGCACCAGGAGGAGAGACAGAATCAGGATGGAAGATCTACACATGCAACAGGAGATAGATGCAATAAATGTAAGGCCTGATAAACTATACAAGAAACAACTATACGACATGCAAAGAAAACCCTCAGAGAAAACCCTCCACAACCAACAAATACCACCGACTACATCATCAACACTCCCCACAAAACCCAAAGAATGACCCTCCAACAAAGAATGACCCTCCAACAAAGAATGACCCTCCAACAAAGAATGACCCTCCAACAAAGAGTGTGACGATTCATCCACAAGGATAATTTCCGGAGACCAATGATCCTGAGTGACCTCCCAGAATATATAAATGAATGGGTAACACCGGAACCCTTTTATGTTTAATAAGGATAAAACCTCCACAATTAATGGAGACTTTCCTTTTAACTTATTAACTATTACATCTAACCATAAAACATCTGCAAACCTACTACGGCAGGACACCACCTCTGAAGCAGCTGAGTCGGCCAGTATCTCCGAGTAACAATCGACCTACATCAAAGGTCTTACTATCGTCATTTCCAGCAAACGACCTGCAATTCCCCCCCAGAAAGCGTTATGCAGTTATACATTTGTTATAACAGTGTGAAACTGATGGGTAAGTGTTATACCCCATTCACTGAAATTTATTTCATTAGTGACAATACACACTCACACATGTATTCAAGTGCACCAAAGTGGTTTGGTCACTTACCTGTATTACCCCACCTCCACTATCCCCACCCATCCTTTTTCCTTTTATTCATCCTTACCCATCCTTCAACCTTCCTCATCTTACCAAAGCTCTGGTCATACAAGTCAAGGTTGCAGTAGTCACCACAAGATCATTTTTGCTACAAAATCAAGTTTCTCCAACTGATGATTTATATTTTCAATCCAGAAAGGATTTATTTTGTGTGGTGACGAATGTTCTCTCTGTCAGCATAGAGGAGGTGAGAGAAGTGATGATGTGTGTGATGAATGTTCTCTGTCGGCATAGAGGAGGTGAGAGAAGTGATGATGTGTGTGATGAATGTTCTCTGTCAGCATAGAGGAGGTGAGAGAAGTGATGATGTGTGTGATGAATGTTCTCTGTTAGTATAGAGGAGGTGAGAGAAGTGATGATGTGTGTGATGAATGTTCTCTGTTAGTATAGAGGAGGTGAGAGAAGTGATGATGTGTGTGCGGTGTGAAAAATTTTCTGTCATTAATAAGAAAATGAGTCAAAAGAAGATTAGGAAAAAGTGAGTGAGTGATTTAATCAGCTGTTTTCAGCATTCTCTAGATATTCATTTTGAAAAATATGAATATACGACGAAGGAAGTATATTGTAGATAAAACATTATACTGCTTGTGTTTATATTTCCAAGTTTTCTAAGGTTCCTTTGATACAAAATTATTAATTTTTACATTAACATAAATGAAAAAATATCATTAAATGTATAAGAGAATTTTTTTTTAGAAATAACTTAATTTTAAATGAGTTCTTGCTAATTGACCAAATTTGCCTATTCGGCACATCATACACACACACACACACACACACACACACACACACACACACACACACACACACACACACACACACACACACACACACCACACACACACACATACATACATACATATATATATATATATATATATATATATAATATATATATATATATATATATATATTATATATATATATATATAATATATATATATATATATATATATATACGTATAATATATATATAATATATATATATATATGTATGTATGTATGTGTGGTGTGTGTGTGTGTGTATGATGTGTCGAATAGGCAAATTTGGTCAATTTATGTTAATGTAAAAATTAATAATTTTGTATCAAAGGAACCTTAGAAAACTTGGAAATATAATCACAAGCAGTATAATGTGATCCTTTATTGACAACGTTTCGCCCACACAATATACTGCATGTGTGTTTAGATTTTCATTTTGTCGGTATTTTATACCATTTATTTCCTTAGAAAACTTACCTAACCTTATTATAACAAGCGCAATTTAATTTAGCCTTATCTAACTAAATATATTTAAGATAAGTTTACAATAATTTAATAATAAACAAACACAACGAAATAAATTTTTTCGTTAGGTTCAGAAAGATTTTTGCGAAAGTATTGCATACACAAATTTTCGCTTTCCTTATTCGGCAAGAAGAGCGTTGCTGTTTAAGCTGCCACCCGCCCTAGTCTCACTGTACTAAGGCTGGTCTCAGTACTAAGGCTGGTCTCAGTACTAAGGCTGGTCTCAGTACTAAGGCTGGTCTCAGTACTAAGGCTGGTATCAGTACTAAGGCTGGTCTCAGTACTAAGGCTGGTCTCAGTACTAAGGCTGGTCTCACTGTACTAAGGCTGGTCTCAGTACTAAGGCTGGTCTCAGTACTAAGACTGGTCTCAGTACTAAGGCTGGTCTCAGTACTAAGGCTGGTCTCAGTACTAACGCTGGTCTCACTGTACTAAGGCTGGTCTCAGTACTAAGGCAGGTCTCACTGTACTAAGGCTGGTCTCAGTACTAAGGCTGGTCTCAGTACTAAGGCTGGTCTCAGTACTAAGGCTGGTCTCAGTGACTATGGCTGAAAGAGTAAGGACCACGACCCAGGTCCTGCTCAATACTTGCCAAGCACATAACGTACGCTGCTCCTGAAGTCACTGTCAGGCACAGTCAGGTTCAGTAGCTACAGCAGTTTTAAATGGGTTCAGTAGCTACAGCAGTTTTAAATGGGTTCAGTAGCTACAGCAGTTTTAAATGGGTTCAGTAGCTACAGCAGTTTTAAATGGGTTCAGTAGCTACTGCAGTTTTAAATGGGTTCAGTAGCTACAGCAGTTTTAAATGGGTTCAGTAGCTACAGCAGTTTTAAAAGGGTTCAGTAGCTACGACAGTTTTAAATGGGTTCAGTAGCTACTGCAGTTTTAAATGGGTTCAGTAGCTACTGCAGTTTTAAATGGGTTCAGTAGCTACAGCAGTTTTAAAAGGGTTCAGTAGCTACAGCAGTTTTAAAAGGGTTCAGTAGCTACAGCAGTTTTAAATGGGTTCAGTAGCTACTGCAGTTTTAAATGGGTTTAGTAGCTACAGCAGTTTTAAATGGGTTCAGTAGCTACTGCAGTTTTAAAAGTGTTCAGTAGCTACTGCAGATTTAAATGGGTTCAGTAGCTACAGCAGTTTTAAATGGGTTCAGTAGCTACAGCAGTTTTAAATGGGTTCAGTAGCTACAGCAGTTTTAAAAGTGTTCAGTAGCTACTGCAGTTTTAAATGGGTTCAGTAGCTACAGCAGTTTTAAATGGGTTCAGTAGCTACTGCAGTTTTAAATGGGTTCAGTAGCTACAGCAGTTTTAAATGGGTTCAGTAGCTACAGCAGTTTTAAATGGGTTCAGTAGCTACAGCAGTTTTAAAAGGGTTCAGTAACTACAGCAGTTTTAAATGGGTTCAGTAGCTACTGCAGTTTTAAATGGGTTCAGTAGCTACAGCAGTTTTAAATGGGTTCAGTAGCTACTGCAGTTTTAAAAGTGTTCAGTAGCTACTGCAGATTTAAATGGGTTCAGTAGCTACAGCAGTTTTAAATGGGTTCAGTAGCTACAGCAGTTTTAAATGGGTTTAGTAGCTACAGCAGTTTTAAAAGTGTTCAGTAGCTACTGCAGTTTTAAATGGGTTCAGTAGCTACAGCAGTTTTAAATGGGTTCAGTAGCTACAGCAGTTTTAAATGGGTTCAGTAGCTACAGCAGTTTTAAATGGGTTCAGTAGCTACTGCAGTTTTAAATGGGTTCAGTAGCTACAGCAGTTTTAAATGGGTTCAGTAGCTACAGCAGTTTTAAATGGGTTAAGTAGCTACTGCAGTTTTAAATGGGTTCAGTAGCTACAGCAGTTTTAAATGGGTTCAGTAGCTACAGCAGTTTTAAATGGGTTCATTAGCTACTGCAGTTTTAAATGGTTCAGTAGCTACTGCAGTTTTTAAATGGGTTCAGTAGCTAAAAACAGTTTTAAATGGGTTCAGTAGCTACTGCAGTTTTAAATGGGTTCAGTAGCTACAGCAGTTTTAAATGGGTTCAGTAGCTACAGCAGTTTTAAATGGGTTCAGTAGCTACAGCAGTTTTAAAAGTGTTCAGTAGCTACTGCAGTTTTAAATGAGTTCAGTAGCTACAGCAGTTTTAAATGGGTTCAGTAGCTACAGCAGTTTTAAATGGGTTCAGTAGCTACAGCAGTTTTAAATGGGTTCAGTAGCTACAGCAGTTTTAAATGGGTTCAGTAGCTACAGCAGTTTAAATGGGTTCAGTAGCTACTGCAGTTTTAAATGGGTTCA
Source organism: Cherax quadricarinatus (assembly GCF_026875155.1). Taxonomy (NCBI): domain Eukaryota; kingdom Metazoa; phylum Arthropoda; class Malacostraca; order Decapoda; family Parastacidae; genus Cherax; species Cherax quadricarinatus. The sequence continues at coordinate 27,905 of NW_026506264.1, forward strand.
GTAGCTACAGCAGTTTTAAATGTGTTCAGTAGCTACTGCAGTTTTAAATGGGTTCAGTAGCTACAGCAGCTTTAAATGGGCTCAGTAGTTACAGCAGTTTTAAATGGGTTCAGTAGCTACAGCAGTATTAAATGGGTTCAGTAGCTACAGCAGTTTTAAATGGGTTCAGTAGGTACAGCAGTTTTAAATGGGTTCAGTAGCTACAGCAGTTTTAAATGTGTTCAGTAGCTACTGCAGTTTTAAATGGGTTCAGTAGCTACAGCAGTTTTAAATGGGTTCAGTAGCTACAGCAGTTTTAAATGGTTCAGTAGCTACAGCAGTTTTAAATGGGTTCAGTAGCTACAGCAGTTTTAAATGGGTTCAGTAGCTACAGCAGTTTTAAATGGGTTCAGTAGCTACAGCAGTTTTAAATGGGTTCAGTAGCTACAGCAGTTTTAAATGTGTTCAGTAGCTACTGCAGTTTTAAATGGGTTCAGTAGCTACAGCATTTTAAATGGGTTCAGTAGCTACAGCAGTTTTAAATGGTTCAGCAGCTACAGCAGTTTTAAAATGTGTTCAGTAGCTACTGCAGTTTTAAATGGGTTCAGTAGCTACAGCAGTTTTAAATGGGTTCAGTAGCTACAGCAGTTTTAAATGGGTTCAGTAGCTACTGCAGTTTTAAATGGGTTCAGTAGCTACTGAAGTTTTAAATGGGTTCAGTAGCTACTGCAGTTTTAAATGGGTTCAGTAGCTACTGCAGTTTTAAATGGGTTCAGTAGCTACAGCAGTTTTTAAATGGTTCAGTAGCTACTGCAGTTTTAAATGTGTTCAGTAGCTACTGCAGTTTTAAATGGGCTCAGTAGCTACAGCAGTTTTAATGGGTTCAGTAGCTACAGCAGTTTTAATGGTAGCTCCAGCAGTTTTAAATGGGTTCAGTAGCTACTGCAGTTTTAAATGGGCTCAGTAGCTACAGCAGTTTTAATGGGTTCAGTAGCTACAGCTGTTTTAATGGGTTCAGTAGCTACAGCAGTTTTAAATGTGTTCAGTAGCTACAGCAGTTTTAATGGGTTCAGTAGCTACAGCAGTTTTAAATGGGTTCAGTAGCTACAGCAGTTTTAAATGGTTCAGTAGCTACAGCAGTTTTAAATGGGTTCAGTAGCTACAGCAGTTTTAAATGGGTTCAGTAGCTACAGCAGTTTTTAATGGGTTTCAGTAGCTACAGCAGTTTTTAAATGGGTTCAGTAGCTACAACAGTTTTAATGGGTTCAGTAGCTACAGCAGTTTTAAATGGGTTCAGTAGCTACAGCAGTTTTAATGGGTTCAGTAGCTACTGCAGTTTTAATGGGTTCAGTAGCTACAGCAGTTTTAAATGGGTTCAGTAGCTACAGCAGTTTTAAATGGTTCAGTAGATACAGCAGTTTTAAATGGGTTCAGTAGCTACAGCAGTTTTAAATGGTTCAGTAGCTACAGCAGTTTTAATGGGTTCAGTAGCTACAGCAGTTTTAATGGGTTCAGTAGCTACAGCAGTTTTAATGGGTTCAGTAGCTACAGCAGTTTTAATGGGTTCAGTAGCTACAGCTGTTTCAATGGGTTCAGTAGCTACAGCAGTTTTAATGGGTTCAGTAGCTACAGCAGTTTTAATGGGTTCAATAGCTACAGCAGTTTTAAATGGGCTCAGTAGCTACATCAGTTTTAAATGGGCTCAGTAGCTACATCAGTTTTAAATGGGTTCAGTAGCTACAGCAGTTTTAATGGGTTCAGTAGCTACAGCAGTTTTAAATGGGTTCAGTAGCTACATCAGTTTTAAGTGGGCTCAGTAGCTACATCAGTTTTAAATGGGTTCAGTAGCTACAGCAGTTTTAATGGGTTCAGTAGCTACTGCAGTTTTAATGGGTTCAGTAGCTACAGCAGTTTTAATGGGTTCAGTAGCTACAGCAGTTTTAAATGGGTTCAGTAGCTACAGCAGTTTTTAATGGGCTCAGTAGCTACAGCAGTTTTAAATGGGTTCAGTAGCTACAGCAGTTTTAATGGGTTCAGTAGCTACAGCAGTTTTAATGGGTTCAGTAGCTACAGCAGTTTTAATGGGTTCAGTAGCTACAGCAGTTTTAATGGGTTCAGTAGCTACAGCTGTTTTAATGGGTTCAGTAGCTACAGCAGTTTTAATGGGTTCAGTAGCTACAGCAGTTTTAATGGGTTCAATAGCTACAGCAGTTTTAAATGGGCTCAGTAGCTACATCAGTTTTAAATGGGCTCAGTAGCTACATCAGTTTTAAATGGGTACAGTAGCTACAGCAGTTTTAATGGGTTCAGTAGCTACAGCAGTTTTAAATGGGTTCAGTAGCTACATCAGTTTTAATGGGCTCAGTAGCTACATCAGTTTTAAATGGGTTCAGTAGCTACAGCAGTTTTAATGGGTTCAGTAGCTACCGCAACTTTAAAGATAACTTTCCCACAGACTTGAAGTAACTATGAGCACAACAGCTGTATTAAAGCCATTTATGGATCTAGTAAAGCATAAATTGTTACTTGCACCTTATTGAAGACATGTTGGAAAATATTTTCATTCTGAAACAGAAATTATCAAACTGTAGATAAATGATGATCATAATTAATGATCATAAGTCTAACAACCTGTACAGGAAATGTAAGATAATCAAATTGAGTCTAACGCTGGAATAATCACATAAAAACTACATCATACAAAATCCTCAAAAATCACACTTGTATCAAGGTGTTTAACTCACTAGCACACTACCCATAGTCCACACAGTTCATGTGTGTGAAGATACCATCCAGTCAAACACACACCACATAGTTCACACAGTTCATGTGTGTGTAGATACCATACAGTCAAACACACACCACATAGTTCACACAGTTCATGTGTGTGTAGATACCATCCAGTCAAACACACACCACATAGTTCACACAGTTCATTGGTGTGTAGATACCATACAGTCAAACACACACCACATAGTTCACACAGTTCATGTGTGTGTAGATACCATACAGTCAACCACACACCACATAGTCCACACAGTTCATGTGTGTGTAGATACCATCCAGTCAAACACACACCACATAGTTCACACAGTTCATGTGTGTGTAGATACCATACAGTAAACACACACCACATAGTCCACACAGTTCATGTGTGTGTAGATACCATACAGTCAAACACACACCACATAGTTCACACAGTTCATGTGTGTGTAGATACCATACAGTCAAACACACACCACATAGTCCACACAGTTTATGTGTGTGTAGATACCATACAGTCAAACACACACCACATAGTTCACGCAGTTCATGTGTGTGTAGATACCATACAGTCAAACACACACCACATAGTTCACACAGTTCATGTGTGTGTAGATACCATACAGTCAAACACACACAACATAGTTCACACAGTTCATGTGTGTGTAGATACCATACAGTCAAACACACACCACATAGTCCACACAGTTCATGTGTGTGTAGATACCATACAGTCAAACACACACCACATAGTTCACACTGTTCATGTGTGTGTAGATACCATACAGTCAAACACACACCACATAGTCCACACAGTTCATGTGTGTGTAGATACCATACAGTCAAACACACACCACATAGTCCACACAGTTCATGTGTGTGTAGATACCATACAGTCAAACACACACCACATAGCTCACGCAATTCATGTGTGTGTAGATACCATACAGTCAAACACACACTACATAGTTCATAGTTCACACAGTTCATGTATGTGTAGATACCATACAGTCAAACACACACCACATAGTTCACACAGTTCATGTGTGTGTAGATACCATACAGTCAAACACACACCACATAGTTCACACAGTTCATGTGTGTGTAGATACCATACAGTCAAACACACACACCCCATAGTTCACACAGTTTTATGTGTGTAGATACCATACAGTCAAACACACACCACATAGTCCACACAGTTCATGTGTGTTGTAGATACCATACAGTCAAACACACACCACATAGTCCACACAGTTCATGTGTGTGTAGATACCATACAGTCAAACACACACCACATAGTTCACACAGTTCATGTGTGTGTAGATACCATACAGTCAAACACACACCACATAGTCCACACAGTTCATGTGTGTGTAGATACCATACAGTCAAACACACACCACATTGTCCACACAGTTCATGTGTGTGAAGATACCATACAATCAAACACACACCACATAGTTCACACAGTTCATGTGTGTGTAGATACCATCCAGTCAAACACACACCACATAGTTCACACAGTTCATGTGTGTGTAGATACCATACAGTCAAACACACGCCACATAGTTCACACAGTTCATGTGTGTGTAGATACCATACAGTCAAACACACACCACATAGTTCACACAGTTCATGTGTGTTTAGATACCATACAGTCAAACACACACCACATAGTTCACACAGTTCATGTGTGTGTAGATACCATACAGTCAAACACACACCACATAGTTCACACAGTTCATGTGTGTGTAGATACCATACAGTCAAACACACACCACATAGTTCACACAGTTCATGTGTGTGTAGATACCATACAGTCAAACACACACCACATAGTTCACACAGTTCATGTGTGTTTAGATACCATACAGTCAAACACACACCACATAGTTCACACAGTTCATGTGTGTGTAGATACCATCCAGTCAAAAACACACCACATAGTTCACACAGTTCATGTGTGTGTAGATACCATACAGTCAAACGCACACCACATAGTTCACACAGTTCATGTGTGTGTAGATACCATACAGTCAAACACACACCACATAAATCACTGTGTAGTCATACACAATTAGAAACAAAGTTCATATAATCCCAGAATAGAGTTGAGTTTACAAAGCTGGACAAGTATTCACTACAAGTATTCTCCTCCTATTCCATGTGCTTTAATTTTCCTCAATAGTCTCTGATGTGGGACTGTCAAAAGCCTTACTGAAGTCCATATACACAATATCATATTCATTACCATGATCTACCTCCTCAAACACCTTAGTGATAAAAGTTAGTAACTTCGTAAGACAAGAACGCCCCTTTGTGAAGCAGTGTTGAGGTTCATTAATCAATTTATGCCTATCAAGATGGTTACGAATTGCTTCGGCAATTATTCATTCCATAAATTTTCCCACTATGGAGGTAAGGCTTATTGGTCTATAGTTCGAAGCTAAGGACCTGTCACTTGCATTGTAAAAAGGTATTACATTTGCCATTTTCAATTTATCAGGCACTATGCCAGTTTGTAGTGATATGTTGAAAAGATTAGCCAAAGGTTTGCCAAGTTCTTCTTTACACTCCTTTAACACCCTAGCAAACAATTCATCAGGACCTGGGGATGTGTTAGGTTTTAATTTCTCTATTTGTCTGAGAACCATGTAACTAGTTACCGCAATCGTGCATAGTTTATTATCGTTCTGTTCTGTATAATCTATTATTTCAGAAATTTCGCTAGTATTTTCCTGGGTAAAAACTGAGAGGAAGTAAGTATTGAGAATTTCACACATATCCTTATCGCTGTCAGTGTTCTGACCTTGGTTACTCTTAAGTGGGCCTATCTTGTCCCTAATCTTACTTTTGTATACCTGCAAGAACCCTTTTGGGTTAGTCTTTGAATCCCTTGCGACCTTAGCCTCAGTTTGATCAAAGATAAGGTTAGATTTGCAATCATAGGCGGCAACTTGAGTAAGGAAGTAGTCATGGGGGTTCATTTAAATATGAGTGCGCATGTGCGATCATCCCAGGATAGCCCAAAAAAATGAGCACTGACCTATTGAGTTTGTAACCCGTCTAGGTACAGCGGCACAAGGTACACATAGTTGATTGTAACATGGTGATTGCAACTAGTTTAGTGGCTTATTGAATTAGGCTGTTAGTAATATAATAATAATAATAATAATAATAATAATAATAATAATAATAATAATAATAATAATAATAATAATAATAATAATAATAATAATAATAATAATAATAATAATATAATATAATAATAATAATAATAATAATAATAATAATAATAATAATAATAATAATAATAAATAATAATAATAATAATAATAATAATAATAGTGGCGTTAAAAAGAAAAAAAAATACGAATTGTTTCGTTATTATGAGAAAGAGAAATCGGAATAGTAGAGATCATACAGGTATATTAATTAACACTGAGAATATTTCCTGAATATTCTAGAAGGTTCTGTTTGTAATCGTGTCATTACGATTTCGTGAGACATCGAGTATTGTCTGTTGACAAAATGAGGGCATTTATTCCATCTATTTTATTAGTTAGAAGGTTGTACACAATAGCTACATTCTGTATGTGGATGATCCACTACAAGAATGTAACTTCTTGTGTCACATGACCTGTTCTAAGCAGATAAAGCTTAGGGCTGGCTATTAACTATCTACTAGTCACTCTACCTCATGCTATTTGCAAACTGTGAGGCCCAGCCCACCCGTCCTTTTATGGGGTGCAGTGTGGAGGGAAGAGTGGGTGGTTGGCACTCTGCTGGGCACTCTGGTTGGCACTCTGCTGCGCCTCCTTAATTCAGAGAGAGATGACAGCAGGTGCCACTCACGCTGTCATATTCTGATTTTTTTTCCCTCATTTATTCTGTTGTTGTCTTTGCAACATTGCACAGCTCCTGATGACGCACTGACAAGTGTGAAAGTACATGAGCGTAAGGTTACCCCCCCCATTCCCGCCGTGGCCTGTCTTGCTAGCACACACACACACTATATATATATGTCGTGCCGAATAGGTAAAACTGATCAATTAGCAAGAACTCATTTAAAATTAACTCCTTTCTAAATTTTTCTCTCAAATTTTTAAAGATATATTTTTTTTTCATTTATGATAATGTAAAAGAACCTTCTGTTAATTTATGTTAATGCAAAAGAACCTTAGAAAACTTAGTAACGTTATTATAACAAGCTTAATTTAATTTAGCCTAATCCAACTATATATATTTTAAATAAGTTTACAATAATTCAATAATAAACAAACTCAATTAAACTACTGTAAGCAAATTTAAAATATATTTAGTTGGGTTAGGCTAAAATAAATTGTTTTTGTTATAATAAGGTTAGGTAAGTTTTCTAAGTTCCTTTTGGTGCAAAATTAAAAATTTTTACATTAACATTAATCAAAAAAATATATCTTTAAACTTATAAGAGAAAATTTTAGAAAGAACTTAATTTATATAAGTTCTTGCTAATTGACCAGTTTTTAAATATTCGGCACGAGATATATATATATATATATATATATATATATATATATATATATAATATATATATATATATATATATATATATATATATATATATATATACATATATATATATATGTATATATATATATATATATATATATATATATATATATATATATATATATATATATAAAATATATATATATATATATATATATATATATATATATATATATATATATATATATATATATATATATATATATATATATATATATTATATATATATATATATATATATAATATATATATATATATATATATATATATATATATATATACATAAATATATATATAACGTGCATTAAGTATTTTATGGAAAATTAGCCTAGACACGGGGGTCATCCCACAGTCACTAAAACAATGGATATAGCCCCACTTCACAAAGGTGCCAGTAAAGAAATATCAAAGAATCATAGATCGATAGCAATAATGTCCCGCATTACAAAAAAATGAAAGGTTGTATGAAGCCAGATGGTCAACCACTTGGATTCCCAACAATTACACAACACATGGCACCATGAACCGATCGCTCCTGCTTCTCGTAACTACTTAACGACTCTGTCTCGGATGCACTTGAAAACAAACAGAATACAGATGTAGTATACACAGACCTTGCAAAAACCTTCGACAAGTTCGATCTTGGTGTAATAACACAAAAGAATAAGTGGAGAACTGAGTAGAAGAATCTTTATCTTTCTAACGGATAGAACACAAACAATAATGATAAACAGAGTTAAGGCAGAGGCTACCATAGTGAAAAGTTGTCTTCCACAAGATATAGTACTCGCCCCATCCTATTTTTAATCCTAATATCTGATATAGACAGAGATGTAAACCATAGTCGGTGTCTTCCTCTGCGGACGATACCAGAATTTTCATGAGAATGTCAGCCATGGAGGACACTAACTCTTCTCCAAGCGGATATAAAACAAGTCTTCCAATAGGCAACCGAGAAAAATATGATGTTCAGTGAGAACAAATTTCTGTTACTCTCTTACAGAAAACATGAGGAAACAAAAGGTATAACGGAATACATAATAAATTCTAACCACACAGTAGAGAGAAAATGTAATGTGAAGGACTTAGGAGTCATAATGATCGAGGATCTCGTCTTCGAGGATTAAAACCATGTCATTACCACAACTATCAGGAAAAGGATAGGATGGATAACGAGAACCTTTAAAACAAGGGATGCCAAACAAATTAGAATAGCTTTAGAGTCACTTGTTTTCTCTAGGCTGGAATATTGCCGTGCATCAACCTCCTCTTTGAAGGTTGCCGAAATTGCAATACTGGAGAATGTTCAGAGAACCTTCACTGCATGAATAAATTCAGTCAAGCACCTTAATTATTGTGAAAGTTAGAAGTTCGTTGATATGTACTTGCAACGAGGTGAGAAAGATACCTCATAGTTTAAATCTGGAAAAAAGCTAGAGTGACTAGGTCCAAATCTACACACACAGGAATCACTCCCTACAAACTTTAAATGCTTGACAGACGTTCAACATGCCCCCTAGTGGAAAGCAGGGATGCCATGACTACACCGAGAGAAACATAAGCGTAAGAGACCCAAGACAGTTCAACAGTCTCCCATCATACCTACGTTGCATTGCGTGTGGCTAGCAGTAATAGCCTGGCTGATTAGGCCCTACTCCACCGGGAGGCCTTGTAATGACCCGGGCTACGGGGGGATTGACATCCGTAACATTCTCCAGGTAGACCTATGGTAATTCTGCCTGGGGATTTATCACAGAAAATCACCTAAAGCAAGTGAAAACTCATATAGTAGTCGTAGGAAAGATTAACCAACCTGGTGTCAGACAACACACGAACCCAAATTTCAAAAGTGTAACCTAACTCAACATTCACTCATGCTACTGCGAATAATATATATACCATTTATAATGTTAATGCATCCACGGACAAGTGGGTTTTAGCAAATAACAAACTACATTGGGCGGGAATCGAACCTAAAAACCACTTGTTCGCGGATGCATTAATATATATACTGCTGGTGTGACTGGTATTCCAAACGGGAGGAGAATGTAATTAGTTCCGTAGTTTGCCACAGCCACGTATGTGTCAGCATCAGTGCTGACATGTACAATGATGCTGGACACCTCGTCAAGGTTCATCAACACTATCACACCCTCAAAGAGAATTTGATAAGGCTGGTTCCTTTTATGATAACGAAAAAATAGAAAAGTCAATGATAACATAAGACAAATAATTTTATTAATAAGTAAAACAAATAAAGAATATACACTGTACTTATTAATAAGTAAGACTAGCATAGGGAGGCGGTCACAGGTGGACGTGACTGTTGACACATTGAGTAGACAGTGACCCCAACCTGAGTAGGGATTCGAAGGAACATAGAGACTGGGATCCTCTAACTACCACAACACTTGTGGTAGTTAGAGGATCAGTAGAGAACCACCATGAAACGTTGGTGGTGTTATAACTGGGAAACGGCTGCTAGAATGGTGTATAGTTGATTGCAAGTCGACTGTGAGTGGAAGAGGGACCAGTGTATGTACAGATGCCAAACTGATCGTAAGATCTTTTCAAGATCTATGCTGCCATCCTTACCTCGCTTGTGTTGGATGACTCGAGCCGACAATCAAGGCTAAAATAAAGAAATACAAAATTACACACCACTCAAGAAATAACTCACATGATAGGCGTACGGCCTTTAAAAGAAATGGTGAGGATTAAATGATGTTACAGTACGTAAGTTCAAATCAGGACAGGTAGAATTTGCAGCATAAAAATCTAAACAAATGTGAAGCTCTTACTGAAGCCAAATTAACCTAAACACATAATAAATTAAACAGGAGTAGAATGAATACTTACAGATTTGATGGGAGCCGTAAGTCAAGTGACTGACAACAAGTCGGAGAGACACTCGTCATCTCCAACCGAGTGCAGATGGTAGGGAAGGGGGTAGCGGGAACGATGCAACCACCTAACAGAACAAACACTGCACAACAAACCACCACCACCAATCATTCATAGATCCACCACTCTTATCTAATGAATTTTTTTCCTCACACACCTGATGTGACATTCATGGTTCAGTGGTTTAGGGGATCACGAAACTTTCACGTGGCACTCAAGGGTTCGATTTCCTGCCAGTGCAGTTTCCTGTACACACACACTCACACACACACACAAACACACACACACACACACACACACACACACACACACAACACACACACACACACACACACACACACACACACACACACACACACACACACACACACACCATATTATGTAATAAAATATTCCTATTGGTAAAAAACAAATATGAAAAGATAGGGTGGTAGGGGAAGTGGAATATTCAAACAGCTTTAGGAAGAAATCCAAATATTCTTCCTTGAAGCCTTTTTATCCACTTCTCCGAGGCTGTGGGTCCCACAATTTACACCAGAGGTGGACCTCATCATATATATATATATATATATATATATATATATATATATATATATATATATATATATATATATATATACAGCAGAAGTTTGTGGTTACAGGAAAGTGGGTGCAGGAGGGAAGAGGAGCGATTGGTGGAATGATGATGTAAAGAGAGTAGTAAGGGAGAAAAAGTTAGCATATGAGAAGTTTTTACAAAGTAGAAGTGATGCAAGGAGGGAAGAGTATATGGAGAAAAAGAGAGAGGTTAAGAGAGTGGTGAAGCAATGTAAAAAGAGAGCAAATGAGAGAGTGGGTGAGATGTTATCAACAAATTTTGTTGAAAATAAGAAAAAGTTTTGGAGTGAGATTAACAAGTTAAGAAAGCCTAGAGAACAAATGGATTTGTCAGTTAAAAATAGGAGAGGAGAGTTATTAAATGGAGAGTTAAAGGTATTGGGAAGATGGAGGGAATATTTTGAGGAATTGTTAAATGTTGATGAAGATAGGGAAGCTGTGATTTCGTGTATAGGGCAAGGAGGAATAACATCTTGTAGGAGTGAGGAAGAGCCAGTTGTGAGTGTGGGAGAAGTTCGTGATGCAGTAGGTAAAATGAAAGGGGGTAAGGCAGCCGGGATTGATGGGATAAATATAGAAATGTTAAAAGCAGGTGAGGATATAGTTTTGGAGTGGTTGGTGCAATTATTTAATAAATGTATGGAAGAGGGTAAGGTACCTAGGGATTGGCAGAGAGCATGCATAGTACCTTTGTATAAAGGCAAAGGGGATAAAAGAGAGTGCAAAAATTATAGGGGGATAAGTCTGTTGAGTGTACCTGGTAAAGTGTATGGTAGAGTTATAATTGAAAGAATTAAGAGTAAGACGGAGAATAGGACAGCAGATGAACAAGGAGGCTTTAGGAAAGGTAGGGGGTGTGTGGACCAGGTGTTTACAGTGAAACATATAAGTGAACAGTATTTAGATAAGGCTAAAGAGGTCTTTGTGGCATTTATGGATTTGGAAAAGGCGTATGACAGGGTGGATAGGGGCGCAATGGTGGCAGATGTTGCAAGTGTATGGTGTAGGAGGTAGGTTACTGAAAGCAGTGAAGAGTTTTTACGAGGATAGTGAGGCTCAAGTTAGAGTATGTAGGAAAGAGGGAAATTTTTTCCCAGTAAAAGTAGGCCTTAGACAAGGATGTGTGATGTCACCGTGGTTGTTTAATATATTTATAGATGGGGTTATAAGAGAAGTAAATGCGAGGGTCTTGGCAAGAGGCGTGGAGTTAAAAGATAAAGAATCACACACAAAGTGGGAGTTGTCACAGCTGCTCTTTGCTGATGACACTGTGCTCTTGGGAGATTCTGAAGAGAAGTT
>NW_026506264.1:45000-62958 GCF_026875155.1 Cherax quadricarinatus
CCCCCCCCCCCCCGCCCGCTGTCATCTCCTCTCGACCTCTTTTAACTACCTCACTCACACCTGCTTGTCACTCTGCAAACCTTGCTGTCCAACTCTCACTCTGCTGCCGCTCTCTCACCCTGCAGTCATCTCTCACCACTGCTGTCCAACTGTCACTCTACTGGTCATCTCATCATCCACCAGCAGTCCAATCTCTCACTCTGCTGTCCATTTCTCACCCTGCTGGTCATCTCTCACCCTTGCTGTCATGTCCTCACACTGCTGTAACTCTGACCCTGCTGTCATCATCTCCACTCTGCTGTCATCTACTCACCCTGCTTGTCAGACTCTCACCCTGAGCTGTCCTTCTCACTCTGTGTCATTTCACTCATCCCTGCTGTCATCTCTGCCACCGTGCTGTCATCTCTCACTCTGCGCTGTCATCTCTCATTCCTGCTTGTCATCTCTCACCGGTGGCAGTTCATCTCTCACCTGCTTCAACTCTCATTCTGCTGTCTAGCTCTCACAGTTCTGTCAGTCTCTCACCCTGCGTGACATTCTCTCACTCTGCCTGAGTCATCTCTCACCCTGCCTGTCCTCTCTCACTCTAGCTATCATTCTCACTCACGCTCTGCTGTCATCTCTCACCCAGCTGTCATCTCTACACTCCTGCTGTCATCTCTCATGTCTGCCCTGATCATCTCACACTCCTGCTAACCACCTCTCACTCTGCTGTCAATCACTCACTCACACTGCTGTCTCTCTCACCCTGACTCTCATCTCTCACTCTGCTGTCATCTCTCACTCTGGTTGACATCTCACTCACCCTGCGTCATCTACTCACCTGCTGTCCATCTCACTCAACCCTTCTGTCATCTCACTCACCCTGCGGTCAGCTCTCTCACCGCTGCTGTCATAGTATTCTCATACTTCTTTTTAAAACTAATCACTCACCCTGCTGTCATCTCACTCACGCCTGCAGTCATCTCACTCACACCTGCGTCCATCTCACACCTCTACTGTCATATCTCACTCACTCCGCTGTCGTCTCCTCTCACCCTGCGGTCCACAATCTCACTCAACCTGCTCGTCATCTCTCTCGACCTTGTCTTCATCTCACACACCCAGGCAATCATCTTCTCTCGCCTTGCATGTCAACTCACTCACCCTGCTGTCATCTCTCTCACCCCTGCTGTCCCATCTCACTCAGATCCTCTGTTATCATCAACAACCCTGACAGTCATTTACAACTCACCACTGCTGTCATCCTCTCACCCTGTGCTGTCATCTCACTCAACCCTGCAGTCTTCTCTCTCACCCGCGTCACCTCTTCTCACCCTGCTAGTCGTCTCACTCACCCAGCTGTCTTCTCACTCAAGAAACACCTTCTTCATCTCACCACACTGTGTCGTATCTCACTCAGCCCTTCTGTCATCTCACTGCACCCTGCTGTCATCTCTCTCAGCCTTCTTAACTACTCACTCACCCTGCTGTCATCTCACTCCCCTGCAGCACCTCACTCACCTGGCGTGTTACCTCTCATCACCCGCTCCGGTCATCATCGACTCACCTTCTGTCATCACTCTCACCCTGCTGGCGATCTCTACACACCCTGCTGTGCATCTCACTCAAGCCCTGCTCGTCTCGCTCACCCTTCTTGTCATCTCACTCACACTGTTGTCATCTACACTCATCCTGCGTCATATCATTACGAGTCGCACCTGCTGTCTCACCTCTCTCACCCTGCCGTCACCTCAGCTCACCGCGTGCTGTCACATCACTCCTTCCTGCATGTTTCCTCCACTCACCCTGCAGTCGCGTCTCACTCACCCTGCTGTTCACCTTTCCACCCTGCTGTCATATCCCACCTCTTTTAACTACTCAGTAACTCCTTACGATCTTACATCCGGTCATGGTTCTCTGATCTCGGCTTTTTTCAGATCTTCACCTAATTGTGGTCTCAGGGTGCAAGTCATAGCTCCTGGGATCCCGCCTATATTCACGGTCGCTACTAGTCACACTGCTCTTCCTGCTCATGAGGCTTTATCGTACTCTCCTTCTTAAGGTATGTAAGAGTCCTGAAGATGGAGGTCTACACGCAGAATTGTGTGTTGCGTTAGGGTGAGGCACAATGAAACAAAAATGCATCAGAACCGCATATGAAACTTAAATACAATCCACTACGCCAGTTTCCACTTCCTGTGAACACCCTCTGTTGCCTGGAGAAACCATTTCCTAACATACCCTGTGACCCATCCGATCTTCGAACTTCCAGGTGTCTGGACCCCTGTGTTGGTGTGTCCCCATCTGCTCAAACATCCTGTCACCATGGATCCACCTTAGGTCAAAGTTCTCAGTATTGTATATGTGTGTGGGGGGGGGGGGGAGGGGATCGACATAACAATGAAATATTCCACTATTCAGCCAACATAACAAAAAAAAAGCTGGTTGATGAGAAAGTTTTTCATGAGCAGTGTCAGCCTCTGTAACACTCAGCCTCAGCCTGGAGTTACCAACCTGGCCACCTGTAGGAGTCAGTAGTTTCGTCTTTAAGGGGACCCCCCACCAATCTCTACGCATCCTGGGGGCATCCCTCAGACCGACATCTGTGTCCACCTCAGGTATTCTCCCTTCCCAACTTATTCCATGTAGACGTCCCCCTCATTCTGCTGTCTTCTACTCGGCTTACCTTCTGAGAGATCATGTTGATCCATTTTCCAGTTAATACAGAATAGCATGTTTAAAAATGATAGTGATTTAACATCACAAGTAAAACAGAACAATAAATAAGGCCAGGACAAACAATACACATAAAATCACAATAAAAACCCTAGGTAAAAACAGTATAGTGATACGTAAGTACCGCACAAGAGCATACAAAAACAACACACTAAAATACAGAAACACTAGAACAACATACTAATACATAAAACAACAATCAGTATTAGATACATTAACAGAGTTGTAGCGGCCAGGTTGTAGGATCCGACCCTGAAATTCTTATTGTCAAGACGTCAGAGTCTCAACATTTGTTGTCCCCAATTATTTCTTGCCGGAGTTAATTTTTGTGTTTGTGATTGTGAATATTTTTCTAAATATAAAGAAGGTGAGAAAAGTGAAGACTTGGAAAATTTGAAAGTGAGAGAGACTTCAATTGTTCAGAAATTATTTCTGGTTACTTACCTTCCATAAGACAATTCATTTGTGTCGATTTTGTTTTAGCCAAGACAAGTGTTTCCTTTTCTATTGTGGCTTCTGTAACATCTTCCACTTTGTTCGTATAAGACACATATTTCAAACATTATATGACAATATTCTCCAACCTTGTCTTATACAGAATTTTATCAAAAGTTTATTCTCAAGAATTTACTTATTTCCGCTTTCATTGTCTGTGCCAAATATTTTGAATTTTTACATCTTGAGTGAGAGTGAAGATATGTGCATGAGAAATTCTCTCACAAGATGTGAGACAGCGTTAATATGTCATGAGAATGTTCACACAAGTTGAGACAGACTGTAAGATATGTGGCATGAAGAATGTTCACACACAAAGTGTGAGACAGCGTAGATATTGTGCATGAGAATGTCACACAAGAGTGAGACACGTAGATATGTGCGTGAGAATGCGTTCACACAAGTGTGAGGACCAGCGTAGCTAATGTGCGTGAGAATGTTCGCAACAATTGTAGACAGCGTATATATGTTCTGCGTGAAGAATGTTCAACACAAGTTGATGACAGCGCTAGATATGTGCTCTTGAGACAATGTTCACATTCAAGTGTGAGACAGCGTGTAGATATGTGCATGAAATGTCACACAAGTGTGAGACAGCGTAGATATGTGCGTGAGAATGTTCACACAAGTGTGTAGACAGCGTTAGATTATGTGCATGAGATGACACCAAGTGTGAGGAGACAGCGCAGACAAGTGCTGAGAATGTCACACAAGGTGTGAGACAGCGTAGATAATTGCATGAGAATGTTCACTACATGGAGATGAGACAGCGCAGATAGTCGATGAGAATGTTTCACAACAAGTTGAGACATCGTGCCGAATGTGCATGAGAATGTTCACGACAAGATAGTGAGACAGCGCAGATATGTGCATAGAATGTACCAAACAATTAGTGAGAGATCAGCGTAGATATTAGTACATGAGAATGTTCCACACAAGTGTGGACAGTCGCAGATATGTGCATGAGAATGTCACACAATTGTGAGACAGCGCAGATATGTGCATGAGAATGTTCACACAATTGTGAGACAGCGCAGATTGTGATGAAATGTTTCAAACAAAGTTTGAGAGCAGCGTAGATAAATGAGCAATGAAGAAAGTTCACACAAGTGTGAGACAGCGCAGATATGGTGACATGAGAATGTATCAAACAAGTGTGAGACGCAGCGTAGAATATGTGCATGAGAATGTTCAACACAAGTGGTGAGACAGCGTAGAGCATGTGGCATGAGACACATGTTCACACAAGTGTGAAGACAGCGCAGTGATATGTGCATGAAATGTTCAGCACAAAGTGTGAGACAGCGCAGATAAGTGGCAAGATAATTGTTCACACTATGTGTGAGACAGCGTAGATATGTGCATGGTAGAATGTGCACTCAAGTGTGAGACAGCGAGTAGATATGTCTGCATGAGAATAGTTCACACAAGTGTGAGACAGCGCAATATGTGATGAGAATGTTCACCAACAAGTGTGAGACAGCTGCAGATAAGTGCAATAGAATGTTCACACAATGTGGAGACAGCGCAGATATTGCATGAGAATGTTCACCACAAGTGGAGACCAGCGACAGATATGAGTCATGAGAATGTTCACACAAGTGTGAACAGCGCAGCGATATCGTGGCATGAGAAATGTCACAACAAGTGTGAGACAGCGAGATAATGTGTGCATGAGTCGTAGCAAATGATCAAACCAATGTGAGACATGCGCAGATATGTGCAGTGAGAATGTTCACACAAAGTGTGATCCAGCGTAGATATTTTGCATGAGAAGTGCACACAAGTGTGAACGCGTAATATGATGCATGAGAATGTGCCCACAAGTGTGATACAGAGCGTAGAATATGTGCATTAGAAAGTTCACACAAGTGGTGAGACACGTAATATGTGCCATTGAGAAATGTGCACACAAGATGTGAGACAGCGTAAGATTGTGCGTGAGAATGTGCACAGCAAGTGTAGAGACAGCGCAGATATGTCATGAGAATGTTCACACAAGTGTGAGACAGCGCAGAATTGTGCATGAGCGAAGTTTCACACAAGTTTGAGACAGACGTAGATTTTGCATGAGAATGGTGCACACAAGTGCGTTGAGAGACAGCGGTAGATATGGTGCGTGAGAATGTTCACACAAGTGTGAGACATGCGCAGATATGTGACTTCGCATGTTCACACAATGTGAGACAGCGCAAGATATGTGAATGAGAACGTTGCAACAACAATGTGAGACAGCGTAGATATGTGCATAAATGAGCACACCAAGTGTGAGACCGCGTAGATATGTGCGTGTAGAATGTGCACACAAGGTGAGACAGCGGCAGATCTATGTTGACATGAGAAATGTTCTCACAAGTGTGAGACAGCGCAGATATGTAGCATGAGGAACGTTCACAACAATGTGAGACAGCGTAGATATGGCGTGAGAATGTTCACACAAGTGTGGACGCGTATATATGTGCAAGAGAATGTTCACACAGGGCTGTATTGTGAGACAGCGCAGAATATGTGCAAGAGAATGTTCACACAAGTGTGAGACAGTCGCAGATATATCGGTGCATAGAGAATGTTCACAGCAAGTGTGGAGACAGCGCGCAGATATGTGCATGAAATGTCACAACATGTGTGACAGCGCAGATATTGAAGCATTGAGAATAATCACACAAGTGGAGACAGGCGCAAAATATGTCATTAAGAATGTTCTCACAACAAGTGTGAGACAGCCGAGCAGATATGTGCAAGAGAAAATGTTCACACATGTGGAGACATCGCAGATTTGTGCTGAAATATTCACACAAGTGTGAGACAGCGCAGATATGTGCAAGAGAATGTTCACACAAATATGAGTGTATAAAAAGGCTCAGATTATATACACTACAATGTATTAGAATTTGTATCTTACATACCATTGTTAAACCTGACGAAGAGTAGTTATGTGTTGTAGATTCACGTGCCCGCTTGTACTCACCTAATTAGCTGTGGTTGCAGGGGTCGATCCACAGCTCTGGCCCGCGAGCCTCTCTCACTGGGTCGGCCTACTAGGTCGCTCTCCTGCTCCATACCTCCACTACATCCACTTTTCCAGACTATTCCACTTCCTAGGACAACTCATGTCCCTGAAAAAATACTTCCTAACATCTCTGACGACTCCACGAAGTACTATCCAATTTCCAATTGTGTGTGTGTGTGTGTGTGAGTGAGTTGTGTGGGTGTGTGTGTGTGTGTGTGTGTGAGTGTGTGTGTGGGAGAGGGGGGGAGGGGGGGGGATGGGGAGGAAGGGGGGAGGGGGGGGGGGGGGGGGGGGGGGGGGGGGGGGGGGGGGGGGGGGGGGGGGAGGGGGGGGGGGGGGTGTGTTCTGTGTGTGTCGGTAGTGTGGTTGTGTGTGTGTGTGTATGTGTGTGTGTGTGTGTGTGTGTGTTGGTGGTGTGTGTGTGTGGGTGTACTCAACCTAGTTGAGGTTGCGGGGGTCGAGTCCGGCTCACTTGGCCCCGTCCTCTCACTGAATCGCAACCTAGGTCACTCTCCCTGAGCCGTGTGGAGCTTTATCATACCTCGCTTAAGCTATTATGGATCCAGCCTCACTACACGCTTCCCAAACTATTTCACTTACTGACTACTCGGTGTGGCTCTGAAGAAATACTTCTAACATCCCATGTGTATTCATCTGTGTCTTTCAGCTTTCCAAACTGTGGTCCCCCTATGTTACTGTGTCCAATCTCTGGAACATCCTGTCATTTGAATCCCACCTGTAGGTCAATTCCTCCTCATATTTTGGATATGTCGTTACATGTCCCCCCGATCTCTCCCTGTCCTCCAGTGTCGTCTCAGGTATGATTCCCTTTATACCTTCTCCTCGTAGGACATACCTCTTACTCTGGGATATCTGTTGCAAAACCTTTGCACATTTTTCTCTAGTTTCCTTTCACGTGCTTAGGCTACGGTGTGGTTTCCAAACTAGTGCAGCATACTCCAATATGGCTAACATACTCGGTGTACAGGGTTCCTGAATGAATTCCTTATTAACATGTCGGAATGCGTTCGCGAGGTTTCTGATAGGCGCCCATTATGCTGCAGCATTATTTTGCGAGGTGTCTTCTGATGTTGTGCCCTTTCAGGAGATGCGTGGCCTGGTGTTATACTCACCCCAAGATTCTTTTTCCTTGAGTGAGGTTTGTAGTCATCTGTAACCCCCTAGACTAGTAACTCCGTTCCTGGCGGCCTTCTTTGCCCTTCCCCAATCTTCAGACTTGCACTTGGTTGGATTGAACTTCAGTGGACCAATTGCTGGACCAGGTCTTGCAGTCTAGTCCAGATCCCTTTGTAGTTCAGCCTGCTTCTTCGATCGAGTGAATTCTTCTCATCAACTTCAACGTCACTGCAAACAGGACATCCATCAGAGTCCCTATTCCTTCCCGTCATGTCGTTCACAAATACGCAGAAACAGCACTGGGTCCTGACTGACCCCTAGCGGGACCTGGGGGCGGCTGATGGACAGGTGACCCACTCTGACAGGCGACCTCGCCACGTACCATGACTCGCTGCGTCTGGCTCCTTTATCAAGTATTCCCTGATCCATTAAGTGCCTTCCCTGTTATCCCTGCTTGGTCTCCAGTTTTTTGCACCAATCTCTTGTGGTGGAACTGTGTCAAAGCGCCATACTTTCAGTCCAAGAAAATGCAATCCACCGCACCCCTCCTCTCTCTTGGTCTTTACTGCTCACCAATGTTCCTTAGAACTCCAGTAGTTTGTGACACAGATTTTCCGTGCTTGACACACTGGAGGTCCTTAGTTTAATGCTTCAAGTCGTCATCCTTTTTTAAAGATTGGTAGGAATTTAATTAATCTACATTTTGCTGTCTTTGCCATGCCTCAGGCAGATCGTGTCCCTGTTTCGATAAGATGAGAGCGAGAGTGCGAGTATTGTAGTTAGGGGGGGGGGGGAACACATATCGCCTCCTGCTCCCCTCACAATACCCATGGGGAGATGTATCATCTGGCCCATCCTTTGAGGTATCATCTCACTCAGAAGCTCTTCACTTCCTTCCTCGGTTGTGTGCATCTGTGTTCCACACTTGGTGGTGTGCCCCACCTCTCCGTCTTTCGAGTCCCTTCTGTGTGTGTGGTGCGGTGTTGTGGGTGTGGTGTGGTGTGTGTGTGTGGTGTGTGGTGTGTGTGTCGTGTGTGTGTGTGTTGTCGTCAGTGTGGTGAGTGTGTGTGGTGTGGTGTGTGTGTGTGTGTGTGGTGTGTGTGTGTATGAATGTGTGGTGTGTTGTGAGTGTGTGTGTGTGTGTGTGTAGTTGGGTGGTTTGTGGTGTGTGTGTGTAATCACCTAATTAGTTACTCACAACTAATGTGGTTTGCTGAGGTCGAAGACTTCAACTCCTGGCCCGCCTCTTCACTGATCCGCTACTAGGTACCTCTCTCTCTCTGCTTCTCTGAGCTTGTTTCATACCTCTTCTTTAAAACTATGTAATGAGTTCCTGCCACCACTACTTCACTTGACGTATGCTATTCACTCTATCTCATCATCACTTCCTGACAACTCTGAAGAAATTACTTTCGCTAACGTCCCTGTGACTCGTCTGAGTCCTCAGCTTCCAGTTGTGACCCCTTGTCCCTGTGTCCCTCTCCTGGAACATCCTATCTCTGTCCACCTTGTCTATTCCCCGCGGGTATCTTGTATGTCGTTATCATGTGTCCCCTGACCCTTCTGTCCTCCAGTGTCGTCAGTCCGATTTCCCTTAACCTTTCCTCGTACGACTTTCCCTTGAGTCTGGACTAGCCTTGTTGCAAACCTTTGTACTTTCTCTAACTTCTTGACGTGCTTGACCAGGTGTGGGTTCCAGACTGGTGGCATACCCAGTATGGGCCTAACAAAACACAGTGTACAGTGTCTTGAACGATTCCTTATTAAGGTTCGGAACGCTATTCTCAGGTTTGCCAGGCGCCCGTATGCTGCAAACAGTTATTTGGTGTGTGTGTGTGTGTGTGTGTGTGTGTGTGTGTGTGTGTGTGTGTACTCACCTAGTTGTACTCACCTAGTTGAGGTTGCGGGGGTCGAGTCCGAGCTCCTGGCCCCGCCTCTTCACTGATCGCTACTAGGTCACTCTCCCTGAGCCGTGAGCTTTATCATACTTCTGTGTGTGTGGGTGTGTGTGTGTGTGTGTGTGTGTGTGTGTACTCACCTATATTTTCTCGTAGTTTTCAATACTTCATTAGTTTGATTTCAGTGTTTGGAATTTTTCTCTGTAACATTGATCTTACTGACCTTCTCCTTTTGTTTTACATTCAGTCTTTCATCACCAACAATCCTTGTTTACGGTGACATGGGAAGGTTCCCCAGCACCAGCTGTACAATTACTGCTTTAACTTGCAACTACACTACACTAAACACTATGTTCTTTTGTTCTTCTCATAGCGCACTAATATTTTCTTGAAGTATTTTAAGGAATATGTAAATACACTTCACTGGCTCACACGCTTTTTTTTCAGCATTTTTTACGCTCGAAGGCCAGACAGAAAATCACTAATTATTTTAGCTCTCACACAAACATAAATGTAACAAAAGCCGGGGATACAATGACAACGCAGAGATGTAGTGATATCTCATGTATACTTAGTAACAAAGGATACTTGAAGATCACATTCTTATACAAGAAACACCAGAGATTAATGATCCCCCCAGTCATATATAGCACAAAAAAAGAAATTAAAAAAATTAAAACATAAAATAAAAGAATAGATGACGAACAATGTCGGGCTGGCGGGAGGTTCCTCCCTTCTGGCGGCTGGGGGTTCCTCTCTTTGGCTGGCTGGGATTTTTCCTCTTTTCTGGGGCTGGGAGGTTCCTCTCTTCGGGCTGGGGGGAGGTTCCTCTCTTCGGGCTGGCGGGGAGGTCCTGTCTTCTGGCTACTGGGGGGTTCCCTCTTCTGGCGGGCTTGGGGGTTTCCTCTCTTCGGGCTGGTTTGGGGGGGTTTCCCTGCTTCGGGGTAGCTGGGGGTTCCTCTCTTCGGGCTGCGGGAGTTCCTCTCTTTGGCTGCTTGGGGGTTTCCTTCTTCGGCTGGCGGGGGGTTTTCCTGTTTTCTGGCTGGCTGGGGGGTTTCCTCTCTTCGGGCTCGGGGAGGTTCCTCTCTTCGGGCTGCTGGGGTTCCTCCTTTGGCAACTGGGGGGGTTCCTCTTTGGCTGTCTGGGGGGTTTCCCTCTTTTCTGGCTGGCTGGGGGGGTTCTCCTTCGGCTGGTGGGAGGTTCCTTCTTCTGCCTGTCTGGGAATTCCCTCTTTTCTACGGGCCCACCTTTACGGGGATACAATGATCACATGTAATAACATTGATTTTATAACACTTGTGTTGTAATAATTGGGCAGTCTTTAGGGATTGCTCTCACAAAACACATCAACCTCTTTTACACTTTTTTTAATAGTTCTTCACTCACATACCACTCAGCACCATAACACGTTATAATGTGTTCTTCACAAGATACACATCAGTACCTCGGGTTCACACCATTAATTAAGTTTTTACAAATTTCCCTGTGCCAGTTTCATTATTTATTTCTCTTAAAAAAACAATAAGGTACATATAAACGTTTTTTTGCATCATTGAGATTCTTTTACATCGTGAAGAACTTTCGTCCCTATCATAAAGTTATTTAATAAAACCCAGAAAAACAGAGATAACACTGTTATGCTAGTACACTATAAAACATAACCGAACTGTTTACTTTTTAAAACAAAATATAAAAGACGACGATATTTTATACGAAAATGCATAAAATTAATTTTAACATATTTCATATACACAATAAAAAGAAGGGTAAAATTTAAAATAAAGGCCCACCCTGGGTGTAACCGGAAGGGAAGTTCTTGTCTTCTGGGGGACTACGGGGACGGTCCCCCGGGGGATGTATTTACCAGCACAATTTTTGTGTGTCCCTCTCTGTAATTACATCGTCTGTAATAAGGTTTTTAAAACATTTGTTCTAAAATCAATATGGGGGAATGCTCCATGGTGAGGGTACATTTTAAAAGTTAGTTTCCTCTTTGAGGGGAAAGCTGGTTTTTTGGGGGCACAGCTCTCAACGTCCCCCTCAAATCGGTTTGGGGGCAAGCTCTCAAAGTCCCCCCCAAATGCTGGTTTTTGGGGTTTACAGCTTCAACGTCCCCTCAAAAGTACTATAACATTCCTGTTTTTTTTTCTGATACGAACTGTTTTTTTTTAACCCAGTGTGTGAGTGTACAACATATTATTTCACATAGTTATAAAGTGTGAGTGGGGTGTGGGAGTGTTGAACACATTAATACACATTTAAAGATGTTAAGTATATTTGAGAGTGCAGAGTTTTCCCATAATTACACATCGTCAAAGATGTGAGTGTGTTTGAGAGTGCAGGGTACATTATTACACGTTGTTAAAGAATATGAGTGGGTGTGGCAGTGTAGACTACTTTAGTACGTTTTGCCACAGAGTGCAGTGACTGACCAATCTCTGGAAAAGATCAACATACAACGAGACGTTGTTCCGTGAAAAGACTCTCCGGTAAATAATGTCTTTTCCTCACCTTTTTAAATGACACAAAGCATCACCTATTTTTTAAATTAATACTTAAAAATGACATGGAAACCGACTATGTCGACGAAATATAGAAAAAACATCTGCAACACTTGAGTATTTTAATGAGGAAACGTTTCGTAAAACACTGTGGCTTCATCAGTCCATACAAAGGAGAATGGTGAATAACAGGAGGAGTTTGAGTAGATGTAATCAGTCCATTAATCTTGAAAAGAATACAGGATATGTGCGAAGAAGTAGGTTATATACTGTAGGCAGGAGAGGTGCAGCAGTCGAAGGTGGTATCACTGATTACCTCAAACTGCTCCTGTTGTTCGCCATTCTCCTTTGTGTGGCGAAACGTTTCCTTATTATAGATACCCAAGTGTTGCACATGTGTCTAATTTATCAACTTGTTGGTTCTCTGAACCATTCATCTACATGATTGGAAAAACCGTCAAGGGCGACGAAATATGATGTTCAAACACGTCTAGGGTGACGAAATATGACAGGGAAACCCGTCAATGGACACAAAATATGACAGGGAAACTCGTCCAGGGCTACGAAATATGACAGGGAAACCCGTCAATGGACACAAAATATGACAGGGAAACTCGTCCAGGGCTACGAAATATGACAGAGAAACCCGTCAATGGACACAAAATATGACAGGGAAACTCGTCCAGGGCTACGAAATATGACAGAGAAACCCGTCAATGGACACAAAATATGACAGGGAAACTCGTCCAGGGCTACGAAATATGACAGGGAAACCCGTCCATGGCGACAATATACGATAGGTAAACCCGTGCAGGGTGACGAAATATGACAGGGAAACTCATACAGGGTGATGAAATATATCAGGGAAACCCGTACAGAGAGCCGAAATATGAGAGACAAACCCGTCCTGGACGACGAAATATGACAGCAAAACTCGTCCAGGGCGACGAAATATGAGAGGGAAACGTGTCCAGGGAGACGATATATGATAGGAAAACCCGTCGAGTGGGGACGAAATGTGACAGGTAAACCCGTCCTGGGCAACGAAATATGGCGCGGAAACCCTTCGAAAGCGACGAAATATGACGGTTAAACACAACTAGGGAGAGAAAATATGTGAGGTAAACCCGTCCAGGGCGACTGAGTATGACACTGAAATCCGTTCAGCGCGAAGAAATATGTCAGGGGAAACCTGTACAGGCGATGAAATATATCCAGAAGACAGAATATTATATGGAAATCATTCCAGAGCCAAGTAATATGAGAGGGAAACCCGTCCAAGGAGACGAAATATGACATGCAAACCCGACTTGGGCGACGAAATGTGACAAGGAAACCCGTATAGGGTGATGGAATATTAAGCCGCAATCCGTCCAAAGGCAAGAAATATAACAAGGGAAACCCGTCCAGGGCGACAAAATATGAGAGAGAAACCTGTCCATGGCGGCGAAATATGACAGGGAAACCCGTCTATGGCGAAGTTATATGATAGGGAAACCCGTCAAGGAGACAAAATATAACAGAGAAACTAATCCATGGCCATGCAATATGGCAGTGAAACCAGTCAATGGCGGGGAATGACAGGGAAAGCCATCAGGGCGACTGAATATGACAGTAAACCTCCAGGGCGACGATATTTCCGGGGAAAACCTGTCCAGTGTGAAAAAATAGACGGGCAAACCCTTAAAGCCCGATAAAATAGGGCCAGCGAAATCCGTTCGGGACGACGAAAAAAAAAAGGGGCGTAAAGGAACAAATAAGACGAAATAAACAAGGAAACACGTCAGGGTGAAATATCACAGGTAAACCCGCAGGACGATAAAAAATGACGGGGGTACCCCCCGGGACGACGAATGTACGGGGAAACCCCATCCAGAGTGACGAAATATACGGGGGAACCCCAAACTGGGAGACGAAATATGACAGAAATTCATCCAGGGCGACCAAAATAGAGGGTGAAACGTAAAGGGGAGAAAAAATGACAGAAACCCGTCTATGCTTAAAAATATGACATAAAAACCCTGTCCAGGGCAACGAAATATTACAAGAAACCCATTCAGGGCTAAAAAATTTTCCAATGAAACCCAGGGGAGATAAAAAATTTCACAGGTAAACCCGTCGGGGGGACGATGAAAAATGATAGGTTTACCCGTCCAGGGTGATGGGTGGAAGCTGAAATACGTCCAAACGAAAAATATGAAAGAGAAACCCGTCTTGGGCAACGAAATTTGAGAGCGAACCGCCAGGGGGACAAAAATGACAGGAAAACCTGCCCCGACGATGAAAATGAGAGGGAAACCCGTCTAGGGCACGAAAATATGACATGAAACCCGTCCAGGGAACGTTTTTTTAAGAGGGGGAAAACCCCTCAGGGGGGACAAAATAAGACAGGGAAAAAAATCCAGGCGTAAAATAACAGCGAAAGCATCATGGACGATGGAAAACAGGGGAAAACCATCCAGGGCGACTGAATTGACAGAATACCCGTCCATGGCGACGATATTTTACAGGGAACCTTCTAATTGATGTAAAATGACAGGGAAAATCTTCGGGGAACGAAAAAGACAGGAAAAACCCCCCCTGGGCACGAAATATATTATGGAAACCCTACAGGACACGACATATGACAGGGAAAATAATCCTAGGTGATAAATATGACGCGAAAGCAAAGGGGGATAGAATAAGACAAGGAAAGCCCCCCAGGGCGATGAATTTGACAGAAACCCGTCCAGGGGGACGAAATAACAGGGAAAGCCCTCCTGGGCGAAGAAATAGGCAGGGAAACCCGGCCCTTGGGGACGAAGAAAGACAGGGAAACCGACAGGGGGCAGAGTATGACAGGGGGAAACCCCCTTTCCCGGGCGACAACACATATCGTGAAAACCCCTCCAGGGCGACGAAATATGAGAGGGAAACCCGTCAAGGGCGACGAATATAAAGAGAAAATCATCCAGGTTGACGAAATAGAGAGAAGGGGAAGAAGTTCTGGGGGAAAAATATAAAGGGAAAACCCCCAATAGGGCGAAGTAAGACAGGGAACCCCCTCCCGGACGACAAAAAATGACAAAGAAAACCTGTCCAGGGCGACGTATATTCATGAAAAAACCCTACAGGGCGACAATTATGAAGGAAAAACCGTCCAGGGGATTGAAAGTGACAGGGGGAAAACCGTCCGGCGACTGAATGGACGGAAAAAACCTTCCTTCTATGGGAACCCGGCTTGGCGACGATGAATGACAGGGAAACCCGTTCAAGTCGATGGAAATGACAGGGAAAACCCTCCGGGGGATGGAATACGGGAACACCTACCATTGTGAGAAATAGGCAAAACCCGTCCAGGGCGACAAAATAGAGGGAAACCCCCCCAGGGCGAAAATATGAAGGGAAAACCCCTCTAGGCACGAATGTTTAGGGAAACCCCCTAGACTATGGGAAAATTACAGGGCAGGAATAGAGAAGGAAACCCGACTTGGGAAAAAAAAAAAAGGATGACCTAGTAAAACTGGCAAAAGGCCCCCAATGAATGTAAATTGTCCATAAAACTTGCACAAGATAAACACACAAGTTTTGAAATTTCAATTATCGAATACGTGTTTATGAATAAAACAAAATTTGTGAAAAGCAAAAAAAGATTTGAAAAAAATTTTTCCCAAAAATAGGAAATGTCCTCTGGGTTAAAATTTAAAAATGCCATAAATGGGGGATTTTTATTTTTTTTCCCGTTTTTTTTTTCACTTTACTGTGTTTATAATTCATGAAATCCCAAAAAATTTTTTTAAAATCAATTCGATTTAAAAATTGCAAAAAATGGCAAATTGGGATCCAACGGCTCAAAACTAAACCAAAAAACTAAATTTATTAATAATTTTGTTTGGAGGATCACAAGGGAAAAATTTCCAATTTTTTATAAGGGGAAACAATTTCTTAAAAAAATTGGGAAATTTAAACTATATAAGATCAATTTAAAGACAAACTTTTTTTTAATAAAAATTCATCAAAAATAAAAGTT
This sequence comes from Cherax quadricarinatus, assembly GCF_026875155.1. NCBI lineage: Eukaryota > Metazoa > Arthropoda > Malacostraca > Decapoda > Parastacidae > Cherax > Cherax quadricarinatus. The sequence continues at coordinate 60,769 of NW_026506264.1, forward strand.
AAACGCCTCAAAAAAAAAAAATCTCGAGTAATGTTGATTCCAAGTTTTTTTAAAATTTCATTAAAAAATTTTTAATTTTATTATTCAAAGTAAACAAATTGTTATTATGTTTATTATCAATATTTTATTAATAATGTGAAGACAATTCAGAAGAACATTCATTAGTTATTGAAGAAAAGTGAATATTATTATTCAGTCAATAAAACTGATAAACCAGGATTTACGTCAACCAAAACAGTGTGAGCCGTTTGGTCGGAAAACCAAACCATTGGTAAAAATTTGAAGCCGATCTGATGAGTCAAATTTTATAGTATTTCACAAACTCGAGATTCCAATTTTTATATATTATTAACAATTTTATTACAACGACAAATTTCTCTGCAGGTAAAGCGAAGTTATAAGTAATTTCCTCGACTTAACTTTCTTCGGAAGTTCTTGCCACTCCTTAACTTTCTTCCGGAGCTCTTGCCACTCCTCAACTCTCTTCCGGAGCTCTTGTCATCCTCAAACTCTCTTCCGGAGCTCTTGCCACTCCTCAACTCTCTTCCGGAGCTCTTGCCACTCCCTAACTTTCTTCCGGAGCTCTTGCCACTCCTTAACTTTCTTCCGGAGCTCTTGCCACTCCTTAACTTTCTTCCAGAGCTCTTGCCACTCCTCAACTCTCTTCCGGAGCTCTTGCCACTCCTCAACTCTCTTCCGGAGCTCTTGCCACTCCTTAACTTTCTTCCGGAGCTCTTGCCACTCCTCAACTCTCTTCCGGAGCTCTTGCCACTCCTCAACTCTCTTCCGGAGCTCTTGTCACTCCTCAACTCTCTTCCGGAGCTCTTGCCACTCCTCAACTCTCTTCCGGAGCTCTTGCCACTCCTCAACTCTCTTCCGGAGCTCTTGCCACTCCTCAACTCTCTTCCGGAGCTCTTGCCACTCCTTAACTTTCTTCCGGAGCTCTTGCCGCTCCTCAACTCTCTTCCGGAGCTCTTGCCACTCCTCAACTTCTTCCAGAAGCTCTTGCCACTCCTCAACTCTCTTCCGAGCTCTTGACACTCCTCAACTTCTTCCAGAGCTCTTGCTACTCCTCAACTCTCATCCGGCGCTCTTGCCACTCCTCAACTCTCTTCCGAAGCTCTTGCCATCCCCAACTTTCTTCCCGGAGCTCTTCCCCACTCCTAAACTCTCTTCCCGGGCTCTTGCCACCCCCCAACTCTCTTCCGGACTCTTGCCACTCCTCAACTCTCTCGGGAGCTCTTGCCACTCCCAATTTTCCCCGGGAGCTTTGCCCTCCTAAACTATCTTCCGGAGCCTTGCCACCCCCAACTTTCTTCCAGGCTCTTGATACTCCTCAACTTTTTTTCGAACCTTGATAACCCCCTTTTTTCTAAACCTTATACTCCTCAACTTTCTTCCAAATCTTGCACTCCCCAACTTTCTTCCGAGTCTTGTACCCTCAATTTTCTTTCAGAACTTTTTGAACCCTCACTTTCTCTAGAACCTTGAACCCCAACTATCTTCCAGGTCTTGCCATCCACAACTTTCTTCCAAGCTTTTGATAACCTAAATTTTCTTCCCCCAAACTCTTGCCAATCCCAAATGCTTTATTTCAAAAAAAAAAAACTTCTGGTTTTCCTTTTTTTATGTTTTTTTTTTTCACATCACTTCTACAACTTTAATTTTCTCAAAGTTTTTTTTTGATTTATGAATCACAAAATTTTTAAAAAAAAATTTAACCAATAAAAAATAGTTATTTTCCCAGATATTACAAGGGGAAAAAACCCACTTAAGCATTAAGTATTCTTAATGGCATAAACATTAATTTGAAAAAAACATTGTGTGGTACACTATTCAAGGGATAATACATACAACAATTAAACACGCAGTATATTTTCAAACAACATTAATTTTATAATTCTGCTAAATTTAAAAATCACAGAACATGACATTAAATGTAGAATGTTTGTAAGTCGGGGAAAGCACTGACCTTTGGGAAGACCCCCCTATTGTTGTCCAGTCAAAGGGGAAGAAATATCCCCCCGCTAGTTTTTTTTTTCACCCAAAATGTTTTTTAGTCCGTGGGGGGGGGGGTAATGTTTTATGATGGGGGTAGAAGTTAGGCAATAAATGTAGAATAAAAAAAATTAGTTAAAATTTTTTAAAAATAATTTAAGAACTTTGTCTTCCAAAAAATAATTCAATAAG
>NW_026506265.1:0-27924 GCF_026875155.1 Cherax quadricarinatus
AACCCTCCTGAGGGACAGTCCCCCAGGACATCCTGAGGCCGTCCCAAACCGTCCCAGGACCAGAGGAAAACCCCCCAGAAACACCGGAAAACCTAAGGAAAAGTCCCTGACCACGTCCCCAAAAAAGCCTCGGACACCCCCCAGGAAACCCCGGGGGACCGCCCAGGCCCAAAAGTCCCCAGGCACGCCCCCGGACACAGTCCCGGGGACCATTTCCCCTGGACAAAGCCCTAAACAGTCATAGGCCGTCTTGGGCCCGTCCCGCACACCGAAGGACCGCCCCCGGGGGCACAGCCCCGGGGGCCCGTCCGGAAAACCCCCAGGACCCACCCCCAGGAACAGCCCGGGACCAGTCCCGGGACCGGTTCCCGGACATAGCCAAAAAGGCACGCCCCGGGACAAAGCCCCCAGGGCAACCCCCCCAAACAGCCCCAAAGGGAACCATCCAAAGCCCCGGGACACAGTCCCAGACCCGACCAGCCCAGCCCCCAGGCCACAGCCCCCCAGTCCCCGGCCCTTTCCCCAGGCCGTCCGGGCACAGTCCCGGCAAGCCCCCAAGGGCCAGTCCCGGGAAACAGTCCAAGGCACAGTCCAGGGGCAAAGCCCCCAGCCCAAGCCCCCAAAAAATTTCCCCCCCAGAAAACCCCCGGGGACACACCCCCCGTCACAGTCCCAAAGGCCCCACATTCCCAGGCCCACAGTCCCGGAACGTCCCCAGGCCAGCCCCAGGTCCAGTCCCCAGGACAAAAAGTCCCAGGACAGTCCAGGACAGTCCCGGCCACTTTTAGGACACGTCCCCGCCCAGCCCCCGGGGCCACATCCCCAGGAAAAACAGCCCCCAAAACCAGCCCCAGTCCCCGGGAACAGTCCCCGGGACACAGCCCCGGGGACAAAACCCTGGACATGCCCCAAAAACCAGTCCCAGGACCCCGCCCCCAGTCCCCCGGACACAGCCCCGGACACACCCCCCAGGACACAGTCCCAGGGCAAGCCCCAGGGCAGTCCCCAGGACCAGCCCCTAGGCCCCAAAGTCCCAGGACACAGTCCCAGGACCAGCCCCCAGGGGGGACCCCGCCCCAAAAAACAGCCCCCAGGACACAGCCCCGGACCCCCCCCGGCACAGCCCCAAGGACACAGTCCCCGGGGCCCCCCCCCCAAAAAACACAGTCCCGGACACACCCCCCAAAGGCCCCAGTCCCAGGCACAGCCCAGGACACAGCCCCCCAGGAAAACCCCCCGGGACACACCCCCAGGAAAGCCCACAGGCCCCCGTCCCAGGACACATCCCAGGGCGCCCACGGGGCTACGCCCCTGGAAAGCCCCGAAAATTTGGCGCCAGGGGACTTTGACAGCCTGGAAACCCTTTTCCGTCCTCGAAAAGCAGTCCCCAGGGGAAACTTTCCCCAGCAAGGAAGTTTAGGGGCAAGGGGAGTTGGGAACGAGGAAAAAAAGAAATTCTAGAGTCCCCCGTTTGAGTCCCCAGCAAAAGGGGGAAATTTTCAGGGGGCACGGGGCGAAATTTGGAAGGAGGAAGTAAAGGAAACGAAAAAGAAGAAAGGGCCTTGGCAGGGGAAAAATCAATACACATTTCCCCCCAGAAGTGGCAATACTGGAACGTCCCAACACATCAGGAAGGTAGAAATTTTTTGGTTGGGGAAGCCAATTTAGGTATGGGGATGGGGGCTGCTAAGGACAAAGTGGAACAGAGAGGCCCCCTGGGGCGGGGGAGGAAGCCGGGAGCTCAGAAGGTAAGGGAAAAACCATTACGTCCAGGGGGAAGGCAACTTTGGCACTTTTAAAAACAAGGGAACAGCAAAGAAAAAGGAAAGGGGGAAACCCGTCAAGGGACCCCAAAGGAAGTGGAAAGATGGGGCCCCGGGGGAATTCGCAAGTTGGCTGGGACAAATCGGGAAGGGAAAAAGCCGGAACATTCGTTGACCATGGGCCTTTTTTGAGTGGGCCAGGGATGGGGTTCCTTATCGGGGGTGGGTTAGCCTGGAACTGGTGGGGGAGCTGCTACGACTTTAAAATAGGAAATAGTTGGGGTGGGTTTGGCAGGAAAAACAGGAAAAGTAGTTGTTTTGAGTTCTAGGGGGAAACTGTTGCAAAAGAGGAGAATTGAAAGGGAAAATTTTGGGTGAAAGGGAAGAAAAGGGTTTTAGAAAAAAAAAACAAATCATTTGGGGGTTTTAAAGGAAAGGGAGTCTTTCAATTTTTTATGCTAATTGCCGTAGTGCTAGGAATAAGATGAACGATTGAGTTAGTTGTGGGCAGGTAACTTTGATGTATTTGCCTTAACTGAGCGTGGTTTAAATCAAAAATTTTCGGGACTGCCTGGGAAGTCAATTGGGTTTTTAAAATTGTTCCATTTGATGAGTATCGGAAGGGGGGTTTGGGGTGGCATTGTTGCCCGAGATCGCTTGAAATGTTGCTAAAAACTGGTTTTTTAGACTGAAGAAACCATACGAGTTGTTTGGATAAAATTTTTGAAGGGGGCATAAAAAAATGATTTGGAAGGATATACCCCCCCCCCCAAATTAGATAGGGCCAAGGGAGCAAATTGGGGAAAATTTTTAAAGGCCACAAGGCCGAAAAATTGTAGAAATTTTCTAGGAGACTTTAACTTTTAGTCATATTGATTGGAGTATGAATTAGTAATGCTTAAACCCAAAGGTCGTCAAACTGCTCCTGGAGGGATGGTTAAACCTATGATTTCTCAGAACCTAAGGCACGGGCCTGTAACCTTTTTTGGCATGTATAATTCGACTTGGGGGCGTTCTTCCTATTTCCCTGGCAAATGTCTCATTGTCCCTACCCCCTAAGCCCCCAACAGCCTGATCATTTAGGCCGATTTTTAAACTAGTTGCTTTGTAAAATTTTTGAAAAGAATGTGCTTAAGGGGACTGTACTACAAATCAGACACCAACTTTCCCCCTACCTCTTGGGTTCATAAAAGGTAAAAGTGTGCAGAAAAATGTATTTCCCCCTTTTTCCCCTGCACAAACTCTTTTTTTTACCCATTTTTTGATCTAAAATCTGCTTTTTGATTTTGCGAACAGAACCCGTTTTATTCAGAACTACCCAAAATGATTTTGGTGGTAGCTTACTTGTGGAAAAGGATACCTTTTAAAATTGAGTTCCTCTTCCTTTACTAAGGCTTCAGAAGTGTTTCTAAAAAAATGTTTTTAGGTAACGCGGGAGGGTTTTAGCCCCATGCTATTTAATTTTTTGATTAAGCTCTCCTAAAGCAATCCCGGGCCTCACCTAAACATATAGCTATAAGGATGCTGTGATATCATGATCCATAAAACAGGGCATAAGAAGAGTTTCCCATTCTTAAGAATTTTAAAGCAATTTGAAATTTGACTGGGCCCTATATTTTTCCCTCTAAAACAAGTTTTAAACAAGAAAACGACACCCCCCCCCATTTTTGCGGGTGAAATCATTGTACGTTAAAATTTACAGATTCTTGGTTTTGGTACCTTTAAAAAAAACCCATTTTTCCAAAAATAAAAAAGAAATGCAAGCTAGGCTAAATGCTTCAAAGCTGTTGTGGCTACAATCCCAACTTGGTGCTAATGTGGAATCGTGAAAAGTGTAATGCCTATTTTAGGCCCTTAATTGATTAGTGTCCCATGTTGATTTAGCTAGGAAATTTCTCTCCGACCCTGGAGTTAATGCAAAATGAAGCTTCAGGATTATTCTTGGCTGTCCCAGATCTACAAAAGTTCTTAAATGGGGAAAAGGGCTTGGTATTTCTAGAATCAGTGATGGTTGTTAAAATTTAAACATACTGGTATTGAATTTTGAGAAACAAAACCAGACACTGTCAAGTAAATTTTTCCCCAAGTGTTGGGGTAAATCAGCAGATCTAAATGGTTTGTGAAACGGGAAAATTGCTTAATTTTAACCTACAAAAACTGTATCCTGTAGGAAACAAGGATTTCACCCCCCCGGGGAAGAGGGGTTTTCTTTTAAAAATTTCAAAACCTACAAGTCCCTCCCAAGAACTTGCTTTTCCCCTTCCTTAAATCTCTTGTTAGAGCAATGCTCAAGAAGAAATTTTCACCTAGCGGTATTTTAAAAAGTTTACAAGTTTATACACTGAGGGATCCCTAAACGGAGTCTTCTGGCGGGGCGCATCTGTCTTTTGCCCCCCCCTAGTTAAGAACGTAAAAAATTTTTTTTGGTTGGCATAAGAATTAACAACTGGGCGTCTCACTGCAAACTAAAATTGTTTGAAATTCCAATGGCGCAAAAAGCAAACCTGCATGGCTTGACTTATCATCTTATGTTTTTTTGTCATCTTAAAGGCTCTGACTCATATAATGACTCCAACAACAGTCTTTGGGGGAAGCCAGGAAGATATAAAAAATAAGGGAAAAAGGGAAATTTAAATATACAATTACTATGGACCCCTTCACACTTTGGATTATCCTTCATGATAAAATTTGATATATACCCAAAAAGGGAGTACCCAAAAAGGGGAATGTAGAAAAAAATTTTGGGTTTTAAATTTGGTCTGATTGGGGTAATTTAGGGAGAAGTTAAATAAAAAATGATTGTTATAGGAATGCGTTAGAAGCCTGAGTAGATCTAAAAACCCACTATGAAAATTATGAACCAATAAGTGTTTTGGGCAACTTGCAATGTGAACAGACTGAATGATGTTGAGTGGACGGTTTAGGCTTGGTTTACTTTTACTTTGGCTTTTGGGGAGACACAAGATGTGCCCAGACTAATTTTAATTTGTGATCAGGCATATGGTCACTCCCCTGAACACTGTGTTTAAATTGTCACTTTTTTGGGGAATACAGAGACAGACAGTATAATAACCTAGTGACATGTAAAGATTTTATTAATGAAAAATTAGGAAAACAGTTTTACTAAGCAAATTCCTAAATTTTGTTGTAACAGAAAAGTGAACTATAGTAGGTAGTATAAACCTTAAATTTCTGTTCCCCTTTGGGGCCCTATTTCCTGGGCCTTTTGTTTCATTGCTCTCGCGCTATGTCCAGTTGGATAGGGGTTTTCCCCAAAAATCCCATTCGGTGGAAAAAATTATCTATCTTGACTGGGAATTTTAGTTATCGCCCTTTTTTAGAAAGTGTTCGGATTGTTTTTTGAAGCGTTTGTGACAAAAACCTACAAGGGGAAAAACCTGCTGGCTTAGTTATGGCAAACAATGAATCTTGTTATAATTTAAAATTTAGGGAACTGGGTGTAGCGACCACAAATCAATTTTATTTAGCATTGAATGGAAGTACGATAGTAGCGATAAATCAGTAACAGTCCCCGTTTTCGCTTGCGATTCGATGGGCTTAGGAACATTTATTGTTGACTGGGGTAACGAAGGCGCTATCAAATGACGCTTTTTGAAACTAACATGTGCCAAAGAACTTTATCCCATTAAAAAAAATTTGATCAAAAAAGAAATGACCCAAAATGGATGAAAAATAGGTGAATATTATTAGGGGATAAGAAAGGAATTTTTGGGGTATCAAAAAGGTAGGGTAATTTTTATGAAATAGTATATTGACATTAAGAGGGGGCATTAAAAGGGGGTAGAAAAGCTAAAAGGGGGCTATGAAATTTAAAATTTCTAGGGGTTCTAAAATAACCCCAAAAAGTTTTTCCAGGTCAATGAAAAAAAGTAGGATAAGATAGGCCCTTAAAATAATTTGGGCCCTTACTGACAAAGAGAAAGAAATGTTTTCTCGATTTTTTAAATAATTATTTCTCTCGTTTTTACACAGGAAGACATAACGTATTCCAGTAATTTTTAATTTTTTTTGTGGGCTAGAAGAAGAAAATTTTGTAAAAATCACGTCACTAGTGAAATTGGTGTGAAGCCCTAGACAGACTGAAACAAAATAAATCGCCGGGGTCCTGATGAGGGGTTTTTTTAAGGGTTCTTAAAGGGAAAGCAAAAAAGGAAATCGGCCCCTTAAATAATATTTTTTAAATTTTTCTCTTTCAAAAAGGTGTAGTGTTGAAAGTGGAAAGATGGCAAAGTAATTCTATTTTTAAAAAAAGGGGACAAGTCGTTAAAGTCAAAAATTTCCGCCCAATAAGCCTGACCCCTTTTTAGGCAAATTATGAGTCAATTTTGTGGGATTATAAGAAGCCATTGTAAGCACGTTGTTAAAGATACTAGCTGGATTCACAAAAGGCCGGTCTTGTCTAACTAAATTTTTTTAAATTTCTTCAGTAAGCTTTTTGAGGCTGTTTTCCCCATAAGGAATTGTATTTTTTACTTGATTTTGTTTAAAGGGTTTTGATGAGTTTGACCTTAAATATTAAAGAAAGTGGGGGAGCTCATGGCATTGGGGGGGGAAAAAGGTCTCGTGGATCGAGTCAGGCTCACTGACGGAAGCGAGGTGTCTAAATGGGGTTAATCGAGTGGGGTCTGTAAAAAAGTGGCGTTCACAGGGATCCCGTCTTGGGCTGTTGTTGTTTAAATTTAATTAAATTTTATGAGGTTCAGTGAATGAGAAATTGCCCATGAAAAAGTAGGTAGGGTAATTGACAAACTAAGTTTTAAAAACCCAAATTTAAAAAAACTTCTTTGGTCAGAAAAGGGGGCAGATCAAATAAATTGGAAAAATCAGGTTTTTAAATTGGGATGCCAAATAGTATTAAATTAAAGATGTAGACTAGATAAACAAAACTTGGGGGATGGAGAGCAGCAAATTTAAACCAAAAAGGCAAGCTGGGAAAATTTGGGAATAATTTGGGTTTTATATTAGAGTTAGCAACAGAAGAAGGGGGGGGGGGGCATTTTCCAGCTTTTACATATTAGTAAGGCCCACGAGATTTGCGAAATTTGGTCCCAATTACAAATGGTTTAAATTCTTGAAAAATTTGGTAGGGAAAAATAAATTAATTCATGCATGAAATCTTCCTTAGGGGAAAAATTGAAGACTTTTAAGTTTCATTCACTTTTAGGAAGAAAAGAGGGGAACCCGATCGAGTGTATAAATGGAAATGGTTTAATTAAAGGGGATTTAATAAGGCTGGGATTCTTTTTCCCAAGAGGAAAACCGCAGTATTGGATTTTTTAAAAAAGAAATTTAGGTTTTTGAAAGGAAAAGGAAAGTATTGGTTTGGAATTTGGGTAGTTGTGAGTGGAAAAGTTACTAGTTGGGTTATTTAGGCTGGGACTTTTGGGGTTTTTTTTTAAATTAGGTTGGTAAGTCATGAGGGGGGGGGGTTGGATTTGAGTGGGGCTTTCCCAGAGTTTTTTTTGGGTGGGATTGAAAAATTGGGGTTTGGGGAAAAGTTTTGTTGTGGGATGATTGTAAAGGACCCGCTAGTATGGGCGAACAGGCCCGGCAGTGTTCCTCCTTTCTTATGTTCTTATGACAAGTCCCGGACACGCCCCATACACCCCCCCGGCACAGACCCAGGACCAGTTCCGGGGCACAGCCCCAGGGGAAAAATCCCCCGGACACGCCCCGGCACAGTCCCCCGGAACAGCCCCCCTGACACAGTCCCCAGGCACAGTCCCCGGCCGTCCCCGGACCAGTCCCCGGCCCAACCCCTCCCAGGACAAACCCCCGGACACAGCCCCCCGGGCCAGAGTTCCCCCGGAACGCCCCCACGCCACAGTCCCAGGCCACGTCCCAGGACAGCCCCAGGGACACGTCCCAGGACACAGTCCCAGGAACGCCACTGGACACAGTCCCAGGACAGCCCAGGCACAGCCCCCCCCCCCGTCCCCCGGCCCGTCCCCGGACACAGTCCCCAGGACACAGTCCCAGGACACAGTCCCCCGGACCCTCCCAGGACACAGTCCCCAGGGCACAGTCCCCCGGATCGTCCCAGGACACAGTCCCCAGGAACGTCCCCGGACACAGTCCCCAGGCCCAGCCCCTGGACACAAATCCCCAGGCCAGTCCCCCGGATACAGTCCCGGCCCAGTCCCCAGGATACGTCCCCGGGGGACGTCCCCGGAACTCCCCAGGACACGCCCCCGGGCAAGTCCAGGACAAGTCCCCCGGACCAGTCCCGGACCAGTCCCAGGACCAGTTTTTCCCAGGACACAGTCCCCGGACAGTCCCCCGGACAGTCCCAGGAAAAAGTCCCCAGGCCCCGTCCCCGGAAAAACAGTCCCCCTACAGTCCCAGGACAAAGTCCCCGGACCAGTCCCAGGACAGTCCCCCGGGGCACAGTCCCCCGGACACGTCCCCAGGAACAGTCCCCAGGGCACAGTCCCCAGGACACAGTCCCCGGGCACAGTCCCCCGGCACAGTCCCAGGACAGTCCCCAGGGGCAGCCCCACACATCCGGACAGTCCCCCCGGGCCACAGTCCCCGGACCGTCCCCGGACAGTCCCAGGGCACTTTTCCGGAAATTTCCCCCCCCTCCGGGGTTGGGGGCAAGCCCGGGGCCTCCCCGGCCGTCCCGGGGACCCCCGGAAATGGAAAGAGGGTCCCGGGGCCCCGCCCCGGCCAGCCCAGGACTCCCCGGCCGCCCCGGCCAGTAAAATTTTCCCCGGAATTAAAAAGTAAAAAGCCCCCGGAAATCCCTGGAAAAAAAACTCCCAAAAAAGCCCGGGCCCCCAAAAAATATCTCCCCAAAATAAAATTTAAACCCAGGCCGCCCAGGCCAATCCCCGCAAACCCTCCCACACTCCAGGGACCTCCCCCAAAATCCCCAACAAGTAAAAAAGTCCCCAAAAAATCCCCCAGCCGGGAAAAATTTGGAGTTTGGGGGTCCCAGGACAAAAGTCCCAGGGGGCCCGTAAAAAGGGAGGAATATCCCCGGGGTTAGGGAAATGGTTTGGGTTTGGGGGAAAAGGGGGGAATTATTGGAATAAGTGTTTTGTGGGAAAATTTCCCGTAAAATCCCCCCCCTTTTTTGTTGGTTAATAAGTTTATTTTTGTGTAAATTTTTAAAATTTGTTTTTAAATAGGGTTAAAAAAGGGTTTAAAAATATTTTTTGTTCCTTGTGGCCCCATAATATTTTCAAAATTTTTATTTCAGTTTTTCCCCAACTCATCAACAACTTCCCTCAAATCCCCAACATTATTTCACCAAATTAAAAAAAATTACAAAATTTTTGTGGCATTGTTGTTGTTGTTTTTGTTGTTGTGGTTTGGGCCCCCAAAAGGTTACCTTATTGAAAATTAAAAAATGTTTGTATTAATGTTTTAAAATCTGTTTTGTTTGAAATTAATGTTTGTAATAAATGTTGTAATAAGTTTATTTTTAAGTGGTAATATTTTTTTTAAAAGTTTGTATTTTTTGTTGTAATAAGTTGTAAAAATTGTTGTTAGTTCTTAACTTTTATAGGAAAATGTTTTTAATGTTTTTTAATATGTTGTCTAAGTTCTAATTTTGTAATAATTTTTAAAATTTTGTAATAATTTTTTTTAAAAGTTGTAAAATTGGGGAATTTAAATGTTTGTTTTGTTTGTTTTGTTTGAAAATTTGAAAAGTTTAAACTTGAATAAGTTTTAATGTTGTAATAATGTTGAATAATTTGTAATTTATGTTTAAAATGTTGTATAAATTTGTATAATTTTGAAATTTGTTTAAAAGGGTTTAAAAATTTGTAATTGTTGAAAATGTTTGTAATAAAAATTGTAATATGTTGAAAATTTTTTGTTAATTTGTAATAATTTGAAAAAGTTGTTTTAATTTGTAATATTGTTAATATTTTTTGTAATAATGTTTTTTATAAATTTTGGTTTAATAATGTTGTAAAAATTTTTTTAAAAATTTTTGTAATTGTTGTAAAAAATTTTTTATTTGTTGTAATAAGTTTAAAAATTTTGATAATGTTTTTAATGTTTTAAAATTGTTGGGCAAAATTGAAATATTTTAAATGGTATGCAAAAGGAAATTTTTTTGGGAAGTTTTTTAAAGGGTTTGAGGAAAAACAGGGGGGGAAAAAATTCTTTCAAATTTAAAAATTTAAAATTTATTTCTTTGGTTAAAGTGAGTACGAAATTTGGTTATTTTTGGGGGGGAATTAGAAATTGTTTTTACGAGTTCCAATAGCCTTGAGTTAGGTGCCTATGCAAAGTTAAGGGATTTTTGGGGGTTTTTCCTACCATGCTTTTAGCAATCAGAAATTGATGTATTTTTTCCTTTTAAATTTTTTTCGAATCAAACAGGGGGGATTTTAAGCCTATAATTCGCTTTCCTGTGGACGGATTTTTAAAAAATTTTGAGGTAAGTGGTTTAGGCTAAGTGACAAAAATACTGTTTGGAGTTTAGCAATGTGAATGCGTTTGTTTTGGAAATACATAGTTTCAGTATTGGAGTATCACAGGATTCATTATTTTAAGATTGAGATTAATATTTCTGTTTATGGTCAAATGAGTGAGTGGTGTAAGTGTGAACCACCAGGTGGTATTCGTGTAGTTAGTTGACGGGGGTGTATCGGGAGATAAGATTTTTTTCTAATGGTAGTTTTGAAGGTGATGAATGTGTCTGCAGTTCTAGAGTTCTCAGGTAGGGTATTCCAATTTAGGGCCTTTGACATACATTGAATTTTTGTCAAAGGTTTAGTCAGACAGGGGGAATGTCGTAGAGATGTTTGTGTCTGGTGTTATGCCTGTGGGATCTGTCAAAACTATCAAGAAGCGTTTTAGGACAAGGTTGATATTAGAGTTTAAGGCCCTGTAGATTAGATTGCACAGTAGAAAGTGTGGATGTATTGAAGTGGGAGTAAGTTTAGGTTATGAAGGTGGGGGGGGTGTTTGCCAGGGATGGGATTTAGTGATTTTTCTTACTGCAGCTTTTGTTGGGTTATTATTGGCTTTAGGAGTGTTGCTGCAGTTGATCCCAAGCACAAAATAGCATAGGTGAGGTATGGATAAATAAGTGAGTGGTATAGTGTGAGAAGGCATTTTGCGGCACGTAGTACGTATTTCTTGGAGAGGATCCCACCTTTTTTGGATACTTTTTTTGGTTATATGTGGATATGGGTGCTAAAAATTCAGGTTGTTGTCAAGGTATAAGCCTAGGAATTTGCTCCCATTATTTTCTGGTAATTAAGAGTGTTGTCAATCTTAATGTTAATTTGTGCATCTCCTGCTCTGCTACCAAACATTAATCATGTTATTTAGGTTTTGTCAGTGTTAAGCTTTAAGTTATTGGCTGTCATCCAAGTCGATATTTTTAATTAGCTCCTCTTTCCCAAAATGGTGTTGAGGGTGGCAAGATTAGGGGTTTGAGAGATGACATAAGTCGTGTCATCAGCAAAGAGAATGGGTTTCGATGTTGGGATACGTTTGGAAGGTCATTGATTATATGAGGAAGAGCAGGGGACCAAGGACACTTCCCTGCGGAACTCCAGTATCAAGTGGCCATGTTGCTGATGCTGTGTTTTTAATGGTGCGTAATGATACCTATTAGTAATGTAGATTTGAAATAAGCAAGCGCATGGCCTTTATACCGTAATGATCAAGTCTCTGGAGTAGGATGTCCGTGGTCTACTGTGTCAAAAGCTTTTCTTAGGTCAATAAAAATTCGTAGTGGATATTCCTTATTTTCCAATGTTTGTGTAAAGCAGATCTAGCATTTTTATGATTGCTTTCATTAGTGCTTTTATTTTTCCTGAACCCAAAATTGGCAGGGGTTTGGAAGGATTTTGAGCCGTTTTTTAAATGAATACTTTGTCACTGTGCACGAGTTTCTCAAAGATTTTGGATAGCATTGGGTAAGTTAGATATTGGCTATATTGTTGTTTAAGTCTGTAGGGTCACCACTTTTATGTATTGGTGAAACCCCTTGCCATCTTGAGTGGGTTTCGGGAAAGGGGTGCTAGTCTCTAGTGACTTGTTAAAAAGTAATGAAATAGCATGGGGAAAAAGGACATGGGCCGCCGCTTGTACAGTAATGGTGGGACATGAGACAGATTCCCCGAGTTATTTTTAAGTGATTTTTTAAAATCTCAGTGATTCGTGGCTCAGTTGGTGCAAGATAGAAGGAATTAAGGAAAATTTTCCCATCTAGGTAGTCCCCGGCATGGGTATTGGTATGTGGGTTTTTTAACTGGCGAGATTAGATCTTGGTTTGAGAAGAAGTCTTGGTTTTCTCAGTTTGTGGGGTCCCTAGAATCTAAAGGGGAGTGTTTTTCCAGGTCTTTTTTATTCCTCTAATGTCTGTGAATCGCTGGAGTGTATAGTTGTTTTTGGCTTTCTTTATTACTTTGGGGGAGAGCTGATGAATAGTGTATTTAAGAATATCTTTGTGTATTAAGCCCTGTCTATATTGCTTTTCATATTGGTGTTTTTGTCAATGAATTTCAGGATGTGCGGGTTTAAGCCATGGGAAAACCAAGCTGTTTGTTTGTGATCTGTTTTGTTTTTATGGACAATGTTTGTTGTATAGTCTAAGAAATTTTGGTAAGAAAAATGTCTGTCCAGTCTCAATACCTTTGGGCCCTTGGAGAATTCTGTAGGCCAATCAACAGTCTCTAGGTCAGTGTGAACTTCCTTACTGAGGCCTCGTCATGGAGTCTAAATGAGACTTTGTTTTATTCAAGTGGTGGTTTACTAATGTTTGTCAGGAGGAAGGTTAGGGTAGTGGTCTGTAGTGCTATCTGTGATTTCCCTGATTTAAGGGGGGCTAGTAATTGGTCCTTATGTGGTCTATTAGGGTTGCATTGTCTCAGTGAGCCGGGTTTGGTTTAGTTATTGTTGGTATGAGAAGTGTGTTGTTCATATTGTTGAGGGAAATCAGTTACAGGCTGATCATCTAGTAAGCCAAGGTTGATGTTGAGTCTCCAGCTAAGAGAAGGTGGGTGCTTATTCATTTGTTGTTTGTTATTAGTGATTTTAATTTTTCACTGAAATTTGGGATGTTTGTGTGAGGTATCCGGTAATTGGCACTGATTGTTATAGGCGTTTTAAAGGTTTTTTACAGTAAAATTAGCAAAAAGGGTATTCCCCATATTCATCACTAAAGCAAGTGGTGTTTAAAAGACAAGATAATTGGTTAGAGTAATAGTTTATACCCCCCAACTTGGTTTGGTTCTGCAGTTGTGAATTGCCTGTGTATCCTTGTAGGGGGGGTAGATATTTTATTGTGTCCTGCTATTGTGTCTCAGTAAGAATAATGCAGGAGAAGGGTGTCTTTAGTGATTCAAGGAGTGCTAGGAGGTCATCATAGTGTTTGCTTAAGGACCTGATGTTGTAGTTAAGTGCTGATAGACTTTTAGCATTGTTTAGGATAGTGGTGGCTTGTGATGCTGTGTAATAAAGGCAGTTACTTTCCAATAGGTTTTGATTGGGTGTCAGATTATGGAGGCTTAGATCAGGGTCCAACGTGATCATCATCTTCTAGGTTTAAATTATGGTTATTTATACCCGGGAGTTGGTGTTGAGTTCTAGTACTGATATCTGTAGTGGTAGGAAGTTTGGACAAGTATATAGCTAGAGTATTTTGGTCATGTAGGGTATAGTCCTACTACACATAATGAAGTTGATGTTGTCTATGTGTTGTGCTGGAATGAACTAAGTACAAACTAGGTATAAAATAATAATATAAAATACAAATTAAAAATAGAACAAGACTTCCCCTTGTAATTGCACTAGGTCTGGGTTTACTGGGAGAGTCCGGGGGTCAACCCCCGCGGCCCGGTCTAATAATGACTTTTGTGGAGTCTATGTTTTGAGCTAGAATGAGCTATAGTACAATAGGTTTAATCTAATAATATAAAAATACAAATTAAAAATAGCATAGTCTCTCACTAGTAATTGCACTATGGTCTAATATAGTGAATTTGGTATTGATATGTATTGAGTTAGAATGAGCTATGGTACAACTGAATTTAATATTAATAATATAAAAATACAGATTAAAAATAGCACAGTCTTCACTAGTAATTGCACTATGGTCTAATATAGTGAATTTGGTATTGACTATGTATTGAGTGAAAGAGCTTTTAGTACAACTAGGTTTAGCTAATAATATAAAATTTCAAATTACAAATTAGCACCGTCTCTCAATAGTAATTGACTACGGTCTAGTATAGTGAATTGGTATTGACTATGTATTGAGCTAGAATGAGCTAGAGTAAAACTGTGATTAATCTAATAATGTATAAGGAACAAGACTCTAATTGTAATTGCACTAAGGTCTTATAAAGTTGTTTACAAGAATTAGATTATAATTAGATTTAAATGACAGGATAAAATACACAAATTAAGGTAGCAAAAGAATAATAAAAAATTATAAAAATAAAAATGGCAATGACTTGGTTATAATATGCTAGTAAGATGGTAGACAGGATAATATAAAAGTTGTAGTTGAAAATACTAGTTAAAAAAAGTATGGAATTAAAAAAGGTCAATAAAAAAAATTTACAATAAGTTTGATCAATTAGTTTTAAAGTAAAATTGGGCAATAATAGGGATTTAAATAAAATTGGGCAAATTGAGTATTTTTTGAAAGTGAGGTAGAATTATTGAAGACAAGTTATGGTTAGTTTATAAAAAATAAGATGGAACAGTGAGTGGGGAAGTTTTTAAAAAAGGAGATAGATTCTGTAGATATTAAATACAATTAAGACTATGAGTAGAATGGTCGTTGAATACAACAATGACAATCAAAAGTAGTTGGGGTATTAGAATTTTAGGGGGGCACAAATTTTGACAATATAACACTAACGGTGGATATGGGTATTATCTGCACTTTACTCTGATTCTGTTTGTCCCGCCTCACTTAGGAAAAGTTTTAAGGGAATGTTCTGTGAGATGAAATATCTCTTCCCAGTGGCTGTTTCCCAACTGCTATTTTTCCCTCCCTCACAAAGCACTGGTGGATTTTTTTGGGGGATAGCACAATTTTCTTAGCCGATAAAGAAGGTTTTGTCTTGTTTTGGTAAGGCACCATTGACGTAAACATCAGTTTTCATGGAAATAGATGTTTTTAGTAGCTTGTTTCTTTGTAGGCTAGTTTGGAATTTAATAGCATGTTTTTTTACCCTGCTTGGTAGCCATCAGTTTGCAATCCTTTAGGCGAAGGTTTTAAAGGGGAAGGTGGTCCTTGTAAGCTGTAGGGTGGTTTTCCCATGCAGGTCTCTTGGGTGAGTGTGGCTGGGAGATGTTTTGCTGTTAACTACAACAGCGTCAGAAAAGCTGCTGTTGGTCATTATGGTCTTGGAAGTTGGTTATGACATTGGGGAAGTTGTTGGTCCACTCTTGATCTTTCCTTGTAATGTTGGTGTAAGTAGGGTGACTTTGCCTTTTAGAGTGTTGATGGTGTCTAGGGACCGGGTTTTGGGTGTTGCTTTGTTGTTCTAGAGTGTCTAGTTTATGTTCTAGGTAGTGATCTTGTTGAGGTAATGCATTGCTAGCCTTTAGTTCCTGCATTTCTTTAGTTAGTTTGGTGATCGTTTTTTGGGTTTTGAATCATAAAGAGTTTAGCTATTTCTGGGTCGTGATCTTCTTGACATCAAATACTGGGAAGGAGTTATCTTGGACTGTAGCGGCGGCCATGTTTGTTGTTGTCTGTCGTGTGTTGTGGTGGTTTCCGGTGGGTGATGAGGGTTGTGTCCCGGCTGGCAGTACCACAAGTTTTTTCCCCGTGTTATTATGCTCTCACCTTTGATGTTAGGAGTCCTTAGCTGGTTACTGGATCTTTTTTATTGTTCTGACTCTTGTCCTTTTGGGTGTGGCTTCGGGTTTAATAGTAGGCGATGGGTGATGGGTGAATGTTGTGGAGTATCACTTCAGTGGCAGCGGGGTAGGAGTTGCTAGTACGAGTCCTATTAGTTGGTAAATTTGTGAACTTTTGGGTGATTTCTGCAGTTGCTTTATATCATTCTGGGTATCCACACATGTCAGTGTTATGCGGGTCTTGATTAGGTCATCACTGGGCTGCTGGGAACCTCAGGTAGAAGTAAAAATAGAGGACAAGGTTCCTGTTGCTGCTGCCACTGCCGCTTGGACACAGAGGGTATATATAGGCTCAGAGTGAGGTGCAATACTAGTGGTAGTAGTAGTAGTAGTAGTAGTAGTGATATAAGTTGTAGAAGTAGTAGTAGTAGTAGCAATATAAGTTGTAGTAGCAATAGTAGTGATATAAGTTGTAGTAGTAGTAGTAGTAGTAGTGATATAAGTTGTAGTAGTAGTGATATAAGTTGTAGTAGTAGTAGTAGTAGCAATATAAGTTGTAGTAGTAGTAGTAGTGATATAAGTTGTAGTAGTAGTAGTAGTGATATAAGTTGTAGTAGTAGTGTTATAAGTTGTAGTAGTAGTAGTGATATAAGTTGTAGTAGTAAAGTGATATAAGTTGAGTAGTAGTAGTAAGTGATATAAGTTGTTGTTTTTAGTAGTAGTAGTATAAATAAATAGCAGTATAGTAGTAGTAGTAGTGATATAAGTTGTAGGGAGTAAGTGATATAAGTTTTAGTAGTAGTATTTATATAAGTTTTTTGTAGTAGTAGTGAATAAGTTGTAGTAGTATAGTAGCAGTGATATAAATTGTAGTCTTTTAAAATTTGGTAGTAGTATTTAGTGAAAAATAATTTGAAAATAGAGGAAGTGATTTAAAGTTTAAAATAAATGGGGAATTGGTTAAAGGTTTTTATTGTAAAAGGGAGCGGAAGAATGTTTTAAAAATTGTATTATTTATTTTTAAAAGTATGAAATAATTTTGAGTATAAGGAAGAAAGGGTTAAAATAATAAAAGGTTTTGGTGTTAATATGAAAACCCAAAAACTTTTTTTAAAGGCCCCAAAGTCAATTTTAAACCATTAAAAATCCAAATCTTCGAGCCCCCTTTTTGACGGGAGGGACTTTTTAATTTATTTTTTAAACGGCCACAAAACCCCTACCTTTTCCCCCGCCCCTTTACCCCAAGGAAAAGGGGTTAAAAAAAACAAAAATGTCCCCAATTTAAAAAATGGCCAATGCCTTTCCCAAGGCATAAAAATTTAAAAATTTCCACGGGGAATTTTTTTTTTAAAAAAATTTTAAAACATACCCCCCCCAATTTACCCCAAAAAGTCCACAAAAGGTTAAAAAAACCCATTGTTTTACAAAATTTTAAAAATTCCCTAAATTTTTAAAGGGTTAAAAAAAGGTTTACCATTAAAACCACGGCCCCCACCAAACGGCCTTAATGGTAAAAAGGCCCATGGCGCAAAATTTTTCCTTAGACAGGTTTTTCCCTTCCGTTTTTATAATAGGGCCCTTTTGAATCCCTGGGTTTCCGAAAAGGCCTTTAAAACCCCTTTTCCTTTTCCTCCATTTCTATAAACCTGCCCATTCTCTTGGGCCTACCCACAATTTTCCCCCCCCAAAATTTTGGGAAACCCTTTAACCCCCTTGTTAACGAGGAGCTGATCAAAATACGTTTTGGGATGCCCGCCAATAAACTTACACTTAACACTGGAAAAACCAACTATTATGTTTTGGTACAGAGAAAAGGTGTTAAGAACATAAGAACATAAGAACAAAGGAACACTGCAGAAGGCCTAAGGCCCTTGCAGGCGGGCCCAAATCCCTCCCGGGCCTTAGCCAATGCCCCAAACCTGTCAGGTAGGTCCATTGTTTAAAGGGAGAAACACGGAAAAAGGGACCGGGTTAACAAGCTATAGGTCAAAACTCACACCCACCCCACATCTATTTCATGTTATTTACCCAAAACCTATTTTTAAAGCTACACAATTTCGGGCCTCTATAAGGGTTACTTGGGAGTTTTTTTCCAATTTCTTTCCCACAACTCTTTTACCAAACCAGAAATTTCCTATATCCCTCCTGAATCTAAATTTTTTTTCCAAAAAAAAACCATTGCTGGGGTTTCCCTTCTAGGTGGATATTTTCAGCACACAAATTTTACACCCCCTTTATTTTCCTGTCTTTCCACTTAAAAACCCCTAAATCAAATCCCCCCAAATTCTACGTTTTTTCTAGAGATTTGCAGTTTCGGGGGGCCCCTTAGTCTATCCTCATGGGGAAAGGGTTTTTTGATACATGGGATCATCTTTTTTCACCCCCCTTTGTACATTTTCCAGAGAATTTAAATACCCATTCTTAATAGGTGACCAAAAACTGTGCACCCATAATTAAATGGGCCAACCCAAGGGGAGTAAAGATTTTAAGAACAACCTGAGGACTCCTTTTTTTTATGCTTTTTGATATAAGCCAAGGATTCTTTTAAGCTTTTTTGCGAACATTATGCCAACTGTTGCCCTTGGTTTTCGGGTTTACTGCAAACCCAAAGAACTCCTAAATTTTTTTCCCCAATCCGAAATATTAAAAATCTACATTTTTTTGTTTATAGGTGCAGGGTTATTGCCCTTTGCCCAACTTTAAAAACTTTGCATTTGCTATATTAAACTGCATCTGCCACTTCTCCGACCCTGCTTAAATTAATTCAATCTTCCGGGAGTGCTCGAATGTCCCCGGTCAGAATAAATTTTCCGACGGCCTATTTTGGTGTCATCGGAAAACTTCCCGGGGGGGTCCCCTCTTTTCCCCTTTAAATTATGTCGTTTATGTAGATTGTGAACAGCGGGGGGCCCCAACACTGACCCCTGGGGAAACCCCACCGCTCGTGACGCCCCCCCCACCCTGTTTTCTCCCTTTTATCCCAAACTTTTCGCGGGCCTATTTTTTAAACCATGCCTCTATCCAGGAAAAAATTTTCTCCCCCAATTCCCATGTGCTTTAATTTTTTTCCTAAATAGTCTCGGATGTGGGCCCCTGTAAAAAACCCTTTAAACTGAAGCCCTAACACAAAAATCTTTTCATTACCTTTGATCTACCTCCTAAAATACCTTAGTGAAAAAAGTTAAAAAATTCGAAAGGCGGGAACCCCCCTTTGTAAAACCATGTGGGGTTCTTTTGATTTTTTTTGGCTTTTCAAGGTGGCTACGAACTGCCTGGGAAATTTATTATTCCAAAAATTTTCCCATATGGAGGTTAGGCTTTTGGCCCAATAGTTCGAAGCAAAGGGAAACCCTGTCACCTTTTTTTAAAATTTAGGTACCCCACATTTGCCATTTTCCATTTTTCTGGCCCCCAAAATCCCATTTTGTAGTGATATTTTGGGAAAAGTTTAACCCCAAAGGGGGTGCAAAAGCTCCTTTTTTAAATTTCCCTTTTAAAACCCCGGGCATACAGTTCATCGGGCCGGGGGATTTGTTAGGTTTTAATTTATCTTTTTGCCAAAGGGGCCATGTCACTTTTTGACCCTATAGGGGAAACCAGTTTTTTTTTTTTTGGGGCCTGTTCTACATAATTATCATTACGGGAAATGGGCGGGTACCCTCCTGTGAAAAAACTGAGAGGAAGTATGTGTTAAAAATTTTAAAAATTTCTTTATCCTGTAGTGAGCTGACCCCAGGAACTTTTTAGTTGGGGCCTTTTCTTGTCCCTGATCTTACTTCTGTATACCTGAAAGAAAACCTTTTGGGTTAGTCTTTTTGATTCTCTTGCAACTTTAACCTCATAATCCTTTTTTGCTTTTCTAATTCCCTTTTTTTTTTTCTCTCTTTAAAATGAAATATATGATTTTTTAATTGGGCCCCCCTCCTCTTTTTATTTGCCTATATATGCCCCTCTTTTGACCAATCGATATTTTTAAACTTTTTGTTCATCCATTTAGGACATTTTTTTTTTGATCTGATTTCCCTATTTTTGGGAAAATAATTTGACTGAGCAGCTAGAACATGCCCCGGGAAAGATCATTTTCGGCAACCATCACCACCCACCTTTACCCTAGTCAGGTCATTCCAGTTTTAGCCCCCCTAAGGTTTTTTAATTTTTTTTTTTTTTTAGTCCCCATGAAATCAGGGCCCAAACGAAAGCAGGGACGGAGACTTGATTGCCATTAAAAAAATTTGGGGGAAATTCCCTGAATGGGTTAAAAAAGAGTGATTTTTTGATCACTCCCCCCAAGCTCATCATTAAAACCCAAGATTATTTAATTTTGTTTTCCCAAATGGGAAAGAACCAAGTCAAGGAAAGGTTTTTTTCCCCTAGTTGGCTCTGTCCCAAACTGCCCTTTTTTAAAAAAAATCCGGGGTCGTATCAAAAAAAGTCACCCGACTCTAAATTTCCTGGGCAAATTTCCCAGTCAATCTGTCCCATAGTTTTAAATCTCCCCTTTTGCACAACATTTTCGTATTAGATGGCCCTTTCGAATTTTTGTCCCATAGAAAATTTAAATGCATCCCTTTTCAAAATTTGGGGGGCCCCGGGAAATCACCCCCAAAATTAGTTTTTCTCGGCCCTCGGGGAAGCTGTAACCAAAAAGAAATTAGTGGGGTGACCTTCTAATTTAATATCTGGGCTAACACAACAATTTAAATTGTCCCCTGAAAATACAAACGCTACTCCCCCACCTTTTTCCCGTTGACCCTGTCAGTGGGAATAATTTATGCCTTGTTGTGACATTTAGGGGAAACTTCAAACTTTCAGATTGAGCCAGGGGCTCTGTTAAGCAAAAAATATCTAGTTTCCCCCACTTTCAATTAATCTTACTCATCTATCTTATTTCTAAACTCCTGCTATTGTATAGTTAAAACCCTTAAAGGGGTAGTCCCTTCTCCCCCGGCTGTCCCCTTTGTTTGCTGACCCCGTTTTTGTTTTATTTTTAACTTCATGCGAATGCCCTTTTTTACATTTACTGTTTCCCCAACCCCAGTGTTTTCAAACCGCTTTTTTCCCACAAAAACACCCATTCCTCTATTTTTCCATCAGTTTAAAATCATAGGCATTTTTCCCAAAAGGGCCCTTTTCAATCGAGTCTGCAAAATGCTACCACCCCCCCCCCCAGAGGATGAACCCCCTCCCCTTTAAAACAATTCATGTTTGGGCCCTAAAAGTTGTTCCAGTTTTCAAAGAATGGGGGGGTTTCAAGTTTTCCCTTTCAGTATCTGTTCCCAGCCAAACAATTTACAACCCAATTTTCCCTAGAAACCCTTCAAATTTTCCCACTCCCCCCTCTAGGCAAGGGCTAAATATGATTGGGATCCTCCCCTTTAAATTTAAAGAAAAACATAGTGACCTTTTACTTACTAGCAGCTCTTTCTCCCCAAAACCCCTTTTTAAATTTATTTCCCCCACACCCGAGACGATAATGGGCTTGTTCCCCTTACCTGACATGTTTTTATCCGTCTGTTTACAATGTCCCCCAAAACCAGCTCCAGGGGGCACACTTTTATCTTCTCTTCTTATTTTCCCATTACAAAAAACAAAGGGCAACAAAAATTTACCCGGGGGTCCCAACCAAAAGAATGCGCTTACCCTTATTAGCAGGGGGAGTTTTCCCTTCCCTTTACTGGGCCCCTGAATACAATTTATCCTGGGGGAACAGAGAAAACGATTTCCAAACCCTTTAGATTTTTCACTTTTTAACTTTTCCTTTTTGATGCGCCTTTCCCCTTAAATGTTAAAAAACTGCCACTTTTAACAGGTGCTGGCGGACACCTCACTGCTGGTAGCCGTTGCTACCTCCCCACCTACAGCCTCCTTTCCCGTGAGAGCAGCTGCCCTCACTCTAGAACCTCATTCCCCACCCTCTCCAACCACCTCACACTCTCTCCCGGCCCCTTAAAGGGGCCTTCAGCCTTCCTAATCTCCTCCTGGGGGAAGAAGGGCCCCCTTCCCTTCCCAAATCTCCCCCTCAGGGTTTTTTTAAAAAACTGGGAAAAAGCAAGCCCTGCTTTTGTAACCGTCCCCCCTAATCCCCAAAAGCAGCCCGGATGCCCAGGATGTGGGCCCCCCCTGTTGCACAACTTAAAATTAAAATCGACAAAACTCTGATTGCCCGCCAAAAAAGGGGAAATTTTCCCCCTCCTATACCTCGAAAAACAACCTAAATTTTAGGGACCCATATCCAACCAAACAAAAAAAGTTCCAAAACGGAGGGGGTCCTCTCCAAACACGTACTACGTGCCCGGGAAAATTTCCCCTTTCACCAAATATCCATCACTTATTATCCAAAACCTCACCTATGCTTCTGTGCATGGGGTTTAAAATGCAGCAACCCCCCCTAAAGCCAATAATAACCCAACAAAAAGCGCAGTAAGAAAAAATCACTAAATGCCATTCTTGGGGAAAACCCCTTCCCCCCCCTCTTTATAGATCAAACTTACTCCCAGTTTTAGAACATCCCCACTTCTACTGTGCCCAAACTAATCTAAAGGACGTTAAGTTCCACTATTAACCCTTTACATAAAACCTTTTTGATAGTTGTTACAGGATCCAGGGATAACCCCCAGACACAAAAAATCTCTATGGAAAATTCCCCCGGGTTTAAATTCAAATTCAAATTCAAAATTTAAAGTTTATTCCTATAAGGATTTTCAAAGCTGAGTTTACAAAATTTGGTTATTGTTTGGTTTAAGTATTAAAATTGGATTACAGAGTGTACCACTAAACGCTTAGCTGGCGGGCATTTGGGCATACTTAGTTTTATTTTTTAATTGAAAAATTTTTACAAATTAAGGTAATTTTGGTATTATGGCTAAGTGACTAAATCTGTTTGTGATTTAGCAATGTGAATGCTTTTTTTTGGCACAAAAATAGTTTCAGTATTGGAGTATCACGGATTCATTTTTTTAAGTGAGATAATATTTTTTTTTGGGTCAATGATGAGTGGTGTAAGTGTGAACAACCAGGTGGTTTTCGTGTAGTTAGTTGACGGGGTGTACGGGAGATAAATGTTTTAAGGGTAGTTTTAAAGGGTGATGAAGTGTCTGCAGTTTAGATTCTCAGGTAGGGTTTTCCAATTTTGGGCCCTTTTACATCATTGATTTTTTTTAAAGTTTAGTCGGAACGGGGAAAGTCGTAGGATGTTTGTGTTTTGGTGTTATGCCTGTGAGTTCTTCACAACTACAAGAAGCGTTTTTGTCAAAGGGTTTATGTTTGGTTTTAAACCCCTGTAGATGTAGATTTCCCGTATTTAAATTGGAGTACTGAATGGGGGGTAAGTTTAGACTATGAAGAGTGGAGGGGTGTGTTGCCAGGGAGGGATTTAGTGATTATTTTACTGCAGTTTTTTTTTGGGTTATTTTTGGCTTTAGGTGTGTTGCCAGTTGATCCCCAAGCACAAATAGCAAGGTGAGGTTTGGATAAATAAGGAGTGGTATAGTGGGAAGGGCATTTTGGGCCCCGTAGTATCGTACTTGGAGGGATCCCACCCTTTTTTATCTTTTTTGCTTTACTGGATATGGGTGCTGAAATTCAGGTTGTTGTCAAGGGATAAGCCTAGGATTTTCCCCCATTTTTTTCTGGGAATTAGAGTTTGTCAGTCTTTAAAGTTTAAATTTTTGATCACCTGCTCTGCCCAAAACATAAAATTTGTAGGGTTTTTTCAGGTTAAGCGTAAGTTATTGGCTGTCATCCAAATCGATATTTTAATCAGTCTCTTCACTGGGGTTGGGGGGGCAAGTTAGGGTGGGATGAAAAGTGTGTCCAGCAAAAAGAAGGGTTTCAGGTTTGGGTACATTTGGGGTCATTATTTAAGGAAGAGCAGGGGACCCGGACACTTCCCTGCGGAACCCCAGTATCAAGTGGCCGGGGTTGCTGAGCTGTGTCGTTAATGGGCGTACTGTTACCTATAGTAATGTAAGATTTGAAATAAGCAAGCGCAGGCCCTTATCCAAAGGAAAAATTTTGGGAGTACGATGTCGGGGTTTACTGGTCAAAAGCTTTTCTTGGTCAAAAAAAATTCGTGGGATTTTCCCTTTTTTTCCATGTGTGTAAAGCAGATCTGCTTTTTTTATGATTAATTAGTGCTTTTTTTTTTCTAAATCCAAATGGCGGGGTTTTGGGTTTTGAGCGTTTTTAAAAATGAAACATTCCTGTGCCGAGTTTCCCAAAGATTTTGGATAGCAATGGTAAGTTAGATTTGGTTTTAAGTTTTTAATCTGTGGGGTCCCCCCTTTTGTTTTGGGGTAACCTTGCCATCTTGAGTGTTTGGGGGAAGGTGTGTCTCTATTGACTTTTAAAAAAGTAATAAAATGCATGCGAAAGGACTGGGCCGCTGTTGTCGAAATGTGGGAATGAGAAGATTCTCCGAGTTATTTTTAAGTGACTTTATGATCTCAATGACTTCGACTAAACCTTCACAAAATTCAATGTATTCCAAGGACCTAAAATTGGACCCACCCTACCTGAAACTCTAGAACTGCGTCTTCCCCCAAAAATTTGCACAGTCAATATAGTGTAATATAGCTTTTTTGCGGTGGAGACGGAAAAAAAAAAAAAGCCAGATAAAGCGATTGATAAACAGGAGGTGACCGTCGTCATTGGGGAGCTGGGCAGATATCACCGGCTCTTCAACACGCAAGTTATATTTTGATCATCAAATCACATATTAATCGGGTAGAAAATTTTCCGTATCCTTCATGTGTTAGCTCAATTCCGACCGTATGTTTAAATAAGTGACCCACTGATCGGCAGATGCTGGTCCGACCCTTGACGGTCCGAACCCTTGACTGGTCCGAACCCTTGACTGGCCCGACCGGGACTGGTTTCAAACGTTTCGCTGAAAACAGGGGGACGTGCATATGACCACCCTAGGAAATGCCATGCCCATATGAAAACAGGAAAATGCAAACCCCCTTCCTGTAAGCTTTTTTCACCCAAACTGGTACCTCTTCAGTACAGGAAAGACTGTGCTATAACTTAAATTGGGCCCGGCATACCATCTAAAGGGGACAAAAAGATACAAAACATCCAGGCCATGGGGAAACCCGGGTAGCCACAGCCCCTCAAGAGGGAGAGGTTTTTTAGTGCCAGGAAGGAAAAAAAAAACTGGCAGGAAATGGCAGAAATCGTACACCAAATCCAGTCATTCCTGGAGTGGAACCACAGTCGTGGCCTCCACTCCAAACCAACAGATACAGATACTAATGCCGGAAAAAAAATTCCCCCCCAGTACCAACAATTTCCCCCAGTCCGATAACATTCTTCTTTGCAAATATACAGGGTCTAAAGCCAGCAACAAACAAAAAAATACCTTTCATCCGTGGACTGCTTGCAGAGGCAAAGGCAATGTTCGCGGCTTTCACTGAGACCCACATAAAGGATCACTTTGGGCAACGAAAAAATGGATCCCAGGTTACAACCTATACGATGTGACAGAGTGAAAAGGCAAAAGGGGGGGGTTGGCCTGTACATTTGCAGAGTCACTTGTTTGCACAGAACTGCTTAAATGCCTCAAATGATTAGTGGAAGTTTTAGCAGTAAAGGTCGAGAACCAAAACCTAGTCATTGTGGTTGTCTACAAGCCTCGGATGCAACATCCCAGCAATTCCCGGAACAGCTGTTAAAAATTGGGGACCATGTCTGGAAAATTTTCCAAAGCTCCTGACCCAAATCTTGCCCTGGGGGATTTTAAATTTTAAGGCACCTAAAATGGGGGGAATATACCCAAATAATATTGTTGCGGGTAATAAAAAACCAGGAGGCGCTCTGATGAAAATCACACTCACACGAGTTTTTTAAATCTTTGCAAAAATTTTCAATTTTAAACCAGCAAATAATAAAACCCTACTAGATGGGAATTTACTTTGACCCCCTTTTCCCTTAAAAATTGTATCTGATAAAAAATTGCCCACCATACAAAAAAATATACTCAGATCACAACAAAATTGAGGTTCGGGGGACATGTATGCGAGGAGCCCCAGACCGAAAAAATGGGGATTTAGTCACGAGGGGAAATTCACCAAATTCAATTTTTCAATAACAAAAAACAAAAAGGGGGGGGCCCAAAAGAAAAAACCAAAAGTCCAAAACCGTTTAAAAAGTGGGAAAAATATACTAAGCAACACCCCCCAAAACTTATCCCTTTAAGAACAGTTTTTAAATTCGGTGGATTTCGATGTATGACAAGGCTTTTTTCCCTAAGAAAAAGGGGGAAAAATGGGATGTAAAATAGAAAGGCAGGCGCCCCCTTTACAGGCGGGGGAAAAAAAGAAAAAACAGAGCGGCTAAAAGGGCAATATATTGAAATGCGCAGGGAGAATGGTCAGGGGAAATTTGAAAGCTTTCGAATTAAGCTAAAAGAACCCTTTTTTAGGGTCAGGAATCGCGGGAAGAACAAAAAGCTAAAAAATGAAATCGAAAAAAAAACCCAAGTATTTCTTTTTCCTTTTCCAAATAAAAAATCGGAAAAAAACGCCCAGTTTTGGGCCCCCCTACTTAAAGCAAGTGGGTCTACACAGTAAAGCAAGGAAAGGAGTGAGCTACCAAGTCCAAATTTGTTTTAAAGTTTTTACCCAAAGCCCCCAAAACCAGACTGAGAGTCAAAGATAAAAATAAATTTTTTTGGGAGAGCCAAAAAATTTGTTTAAAACACAACCCTTTTCCGATGTTATCCGGGACCCCAAAATGATTTCGAACGGGCGTTTAAATGACAGGGCCCATGCACTCTCCCCCGGGCCAAAACTCAGGGGAACTCTGTGTTCATAAAGAACGCAAAAAACCCCCTATCCGACCCTTTTTCCCCACCCTTTATGGAGGGGGGAGCATGGACAGGGGGTCGCCCCTCGTTACAAAAAAAACAACAAAACTTAGCCCCACTCCACAAAGGGGGCATTTAAAGAACAGAAAAGGGAACTACGACCAATAAACAACATCCCATATCAAAAAAATCTTTGAAAGGGTCCTAAGAAGAAAGATCCACCCCATTTAGAAACCCCCAGTTAAAACAACCCAGGGGAACCATGGGTTTAGAACAGGTTGCTCCTGGCTGCCTCAACCCCTGGTCACTACGACAGGTCCTAAATGCAAATAGAAGACAAAAAAAATGCAGATGTAATATATTCAGACCCTTTTCAAAAGCCTTCGACAAGTGTGAACCCTGGCCTAATAGCGACCAAAAAAGCGCGCTAAAGGAAAAAAAAAGGAAAAGTCGGTCGATGGAAATTTTAATTTCCTCACTAACAGAACACGGGGAGTAGTCGTCAAAGAGTAAAGTCCGAGGCAGGGTAGGTGGGAAAAGTCTGTTTCCCCAAGGACAGTACTTTGCTCCCCTTTTGTTCCTTTATCCTCATATCCCACATAGACAAAGGGTTTTCGCCACAGCACCGTGTCTTCCTTTGCCCGATGGCCCCCCGAAAACTGCATGCCCGTTTTCTTCCATTTCAGGGCACTTTCAAGGCTCCCGGGGACATCAACCCAAATTCTTTCAGTGGGCCCGAAGGGGGAAAAAAAATATGAAGTTTTAACGATGAGAAATTTAATTACTCAGATATGGTAAAAAATGAGGGAAAGTAAATCTTTATAGAGTACAAAACAAAATTTTGGGGCCCCGAAAAAAGGCGAAACACCAACGTCAAAGACCCGGGAAAATGTTATGGGCGGAGGATCTCACCCTTTAAAAGGGCCAAAAACATTGTATCAAAACGCTTTTGCTAAAAAATGACAGGTGGGGTAATGGGGAACCTTCAAAACTAGGGGGGGCCAAACCCATGATGGGCACTCTTAAAGGGCCCCTTTTTTTTAGGCTGGAATATTTCTGCCCCCTCTAAAAAGCACCTTTCAAAGGAGGTGAAATTGCCCCCCACCTTTGAAAATGT
Organism: Cherax quadricarinatus; assembly: GCF_026875155.1. NCBI lineage: Eukaryota > Metazoa > Arthropoda > Malacostraca > Decapoda > Parastacidae > Cherax > Cherax quadricarinatus. Next base: position 27,503 of record NW_026506265.1, read on the forward strand.
ACAGAGAACTTTCACGGGGGCGCAAAAACGGAGATAAAAAACCTCAATTATTGGGAAGGGCTTGAGGTTCCCAAACCTGTATTCCCCCGGAACGCAGGGGGGGAGAGATTTCTGATTATATACAAATTTGGGAAAAAAACCAGAAGGGGTAGTACCCCAACTTTTCAACGAAAATCACTCACTCGAAAGCAAAAAATTTGGGAGGGCGAAGCACCATCCCCCCCCTGAAACCCCGGGGTGTACTGCACGTTAAGGGACCATACAATTTTAAATGTCAGGGGCCCCAGACTGTTTAACTGCCTTTCCCGCAACTAGGGGATTACCAACAGGCCCCCGGCAGTCTTCAAGGTGGAAATGGGCAAGCCCCTAAAAGTCAGTTTTCCCCGTCAGCCGGGCTGTGGCTGTACGTTTTGGGTTTTCGT
>NW_026506266.1:0-15066 GCF_026875155.1 Cherax quadricarinatus
CAAACAAAACCTCCTTTACCCCCCCTCCAAACCCTTCCTGGCCGCCCCCTCCCCCCGCCTTCCTTCCCTACAGACGATACACCCTTGAAGTCATTCTTTTTCGCCCTTTCTCTTACATGCCCGAACCACCCTCAACAACCCTTCCTCACCCTGGAAACAGTTTTGGTAATCCCGCCCTCCCCTAATTTCCAAAACGAATTCTCTGCATTATATTCACACCACACATTGCCCTCAGACATGACATCTCCACTGCCTCCAGCCTTCTCCTGCCTGCAACATTCATCACCCACGCTTCACACCCATAAAGGCGTTGGTAAAACTATACTCTCATACATTCCCCTCTTGCCTCCAAGGACAAAGTTCTTTGTCTCCACAGACTCCTAAGTGCACACTCACTCTTTTCCCTCATCAATTCTATGTTTCCCACCTCATTTTTCATGCCCCCATCCGCTGACACGTCCACCCCCAATATCTGAATACGTTCACCTCCTCCATACTCTCTCCCTCCAATCTGATATTCAATCTTTCATCACTAATCTTTTGTTATCCTCATAACCTTACTCTTTCCTGTATTCACCTTTAATTTTCTTCTTTTGCACACCCTACCAAATTCATCCACCAATCTCTGCAACTTCTCTCTTCAGAATTCCCAAGAGCACAGTGTCATCGGCAAAGAGCAGCTGTGACAATCCCACTTTGTGTGTGATTCTTTATCTTTTAACTCCAACGCCTCTTGCCAAGACCCTCGCATTTACTTCTCTTACAACCCCATCTATAAATATATTAAACAACCACGGTGACATCACACATCTTGTCTAAGGCCTACTTTTTACTGGAAAAAATTTCCCTCTTTCCTACATACTCTAACTTGAGCCTCACATCCTCGTAAAAACTCTTCACTGCTTTCAGTAACCTACCTCCTACACCATACACTTGCAACATCTGCCACATGGCCCCCCTATCCACCCTGTCATACGCCTTTCCAAATCCATAAATGCCACAAAGACCTCTTTAGCCTTATCTAATACTGTTCACTTATATGTTTAACTGTAAACACCTGGTCCACACACCCCCTACCTTTCCTAAACCCTCCTTGTTCATCTGCTATCCTATTCTCCGTCTTACTCTTAATTTTTTCCCAATTAAAACTCTACCATACACTTTACCAGGTACACTCAACAGACTTACCCCCCTATAATTTTTGCACTCTTTTTTATCCCCTTTGCCTTTATAAAAAGGGAACTATGCATGCTCTCTGCCAAATCCCTAGGTACCTTACCCTCTTCCATACATTTAAAAATAATTGCACCAACCACTCCAAAACTATATCCCCACCTGCTTTTAACTTTTCTAATCTTTACCCCCATCAATCCCGGCTGCCTTACCCTTCATTTTACCTACTGCCTCACGAACTTCCCCCACACTCACAACTGGCTCTTCCTCACTCCTAAAAGATGTTATTCCTCCTTGCCCTATACACGAAATCACAGCTTCCTATCTTCATCAACTTTAACAATTCCTCAAAATATTCCTTCCATTTTCCCCAATACCTCTACCTCTCCTTTAATAACTCTCCTCTCCTATTTTTAACTGACAAACCCATTTGTTCCTCTAGCTTTCTTAAATTGTTAATCTCCTCCAAAACTTTTTCTTATTTTCAACAAAATTTGTTGATAACATCTCACCCACCCTCTCATTTGCTCTCTTTTTACATTGCTTCACCACTCTCTTAACTTCTCTTTTTTCTCCATATACTCTTCCCTCCTTGCATCACTTCTACTTTGTAAAAACTTCTCATTTGCTAACTTTTTCTCCCTTACTACTCTCTTTACATCTCATTCCACCAATCGCTCCTCTTCCCTCCTGCACCCACTTTCCTGTAACCACAAACTTCTGCTGAACACTCTAACACTACATTTTAACCTACCCCATACCTCTTCGACCCCATTGCCTATGTCTCATAGCCCATCTATCCTCCAATAGCTGTTTATATCTTACCCTTACTGCCTCCTCTTTTAGTTTATAAACCTTCACCTCCTCTTCCCTGATGCTTCTATTCTCCTTGTATCCCATCTACCTTTTACTCTCATTGTAGCTACAACTAGAAAGTGATCTGATATATCTGTGGCCCCTCTATAAACATGTACATCCTGAAGTTACTCAACAGTCTTTTATCTACCAATACATAATCCAAAAACTACTGTCATTTCGCCCTACATCATATCGTTTTATACTTATTTATCCTCTTTTTTTTAAAAATATGTATTACCTATAACTAAACCCCTTTCTATACAAAGTTCAATCAAAGGGCTCCCATTATCATTTACCCTGGCACCCCAAAACTTACCTACCACACCCTCTCTAAAAGTTTCTCCTACTTTAGCATTCAAGTCCCCTACCACAATTACTCTCTCACTTGGTTCAAAGGCTCCTATACATTCCACTTAACATCTCCCAAAATCTCTCTCTCCCCTCTGCATTCCTCTCTTCTCCAGGTGCATACACGCTTATTATGACCCACTTCTCGCATCCAACCTTTACTTTAATCCACATAATTCTTGAATTTATACATTCATATTCTCTTTTCCCCTTTCCCATAACTGTTCATTTAACATTACTGCTACCCTTCCTTTGCTCTAACTCTCTCAGAACTCCAGATTTAATCCCATTTATTTCCCCCCACTGAAACTCTCCTACCCCCTTCAGCTTTGTTTCGCTTAGGGCCAGGACATCCAACTTCTTTTCATTCATAACATCAGAAATCTTCTGTTTTGTCATCCGCACTACATCCACGCACATTTAAGCAACCCAGTTTTATAAAGTTTTTCTTTTTCTCTTTTTAGTAATTGTATACGGGAGAAGGGGTTACTAGCCCATTGCTCCCGCATTTTAGTCGCCTCATACGACACCAAATGGCTTACGGAGGAAAGATTTTTTTTCCACTTCCCCATGGACAATAGAAGAAATAAAAAAAAAACAAGAGCTATTTAGAAAAAGGAAAAAACCTAGATGTATGTATATATATATATGCATGTGCGTGTCTGTGAAGTGTGACCAAAGTGTAAGTAGGAGTAGCAAGTTTATCCCTGTTATCTTAGCGTGTTTATGAGACAGAAAAAGAAACCAGCATAATGAGCACTATAATACAAAAAGCATCATGGCTCATTAATTTATGGGCTGTGATGAAAATGGTTTTGAAAACTGACAAACTGAAGAATGAGAGGGTTGTGCAACATTTGTCTTTTTTGGGAGGAAATGTTTCGCCAGCCAGTGGCTTCTTCAGTCCAACACAGAATAACGTGGAAAACGAAGAGAAGACTAAGGCAGTTAGTCTCTCTGCATGGAGTCATTGTGTTTAGCCCATCTGTACTGGACTGAAAAAAGCACTGGCTGGTGAAATTTTGTCTTCAATAAAGTTTCCCCAAAAAGTTGAACAAGTGTCTTATTCTTCAATTTATTGGATGGTGGTGGTGGTGGTGATTTTTGAAAGCTACGATGCTGTGCCCCGAAGCTCCATTGCTAGTGCACTCGACACTGACATCTGGAGGTCGATCCCCAGTACGGGGGGAAACATTAGGACACGCTTCCTTAAGGCACCTGCTGGCCATGTTCTCCAATCAGTAAAATAAGTACCGGGAAATGGAAGTCAACTGGTGTGTGCATTCGGGGGATAAAATTAGCATAATGTGCCTGAAATACTCTGCATAACAAGGGGCTTTCTTTTAGTAGTATGTCACTGGTGCAGCTAGGCCTGAAACCTTGTACAGTGAACCCTCTAATTTCGTGATTAATCTGTTCCAGAGAGTCTGCTGGAAGTCGAAATTCACGAAAATCAAAACCATTTGCCCAAAAGAAATAATGTAAATCCAATTAATCCATTTCAGATCCCCAAAAAAGTATTAACAAAAAATACATGTTTTAAAGATTAAATATGGATTTAATACAGAAAAGAATGACAAATCATTAAAGCAATAATAAAATGTATAAATGAACATTTAACATCACACTTACCTTTACTGAAGACACTTGTTGGTGTATGGCAGATGGGGAGGAGGGGAGAGGGAGGAGAGTTTTTTTGTTTGGAGGACAGGACAATATGCTTCAATATATCAAATATCAACTCTCCTGCTTATTATCTATCACAATTCAATCTAACATAATAAAAAATATTAATAACATAGAAACATGATATATACTCTAGAAGAATAAAATGTGTCATTACGTATGACTAGCAGGGGTTCTTTGTTGTTGTTGCTGGGTTATCAGGGGCCCTGGCAGCATAAGCCGTTTAGCGGTGGTGGCGGCGGCGGGTTGTCATTGGCCCTATATATGTACCCCCCAATAACAAGGAGGAGTTAAGTTTTCATGACCCCTCATCCGATCCCCTAATCGCTTAACTTATTTTGCTACACTTTATCGCTGGCTGGTGCTATAGCCTTTATTGACTCGTGCTGCTTTAGTATTGTACATATTGTAAATCACTGAAGAAGGCACATTCTCCCCTCTCTCTCCTCCTCCAATGGAAACTTTGCTATGTTTTTCCCTTTAATTCTATCATGCTTCTCCCCTTTTTACCAAAGGGTCTGGCAGAGTAGAGCTTTCTTTTGGCTCTTGGTGGCTTATTTAGCAGTTGCAAGCACAAAAAAAATGGATTTTTACGAAATGTTTCTATGAACAGGGGGGGTGATGCTCACTCACCGAGAAACAATGCCAGGCTAACTCTTGAATGCATCTGTGGGAGGCTTTGTATGCATGGGGCCACGGGGACACGTACTGGATGGCCGCTGAATTTAGAGGGAAGTCACAAAAATAGAGGCACATTTTGATGAAAAAAGTTGCTGACAATCGAATTCACGAAAATAGAGCTTCACAAAATTTAGAGGGGCCATGTAATTTTATAGGGAGGCCCTGCTCTACAGCAATTCGCTTTACAGCATTTTTGCTAATACAGTAGTTTTCAATTACAGTGGAACCCTCGCCTAATGATATTAATTCATTCCTGAGAGCTCAACGTTAGGCGAAATTTTATGTTAGGCGAATTAATTTTCCCATAGAAATAATGAAAATCAAATTAATCCGTGCAAGACACCCCAAAGTATGAAAAAAAAAATTTCACCACATGAAATTTTAATTTTAATACACACAAACTGAAGAAGAGATGTCAATACATGACACTTGCCTTTATTGAAGATCTGGTGATGACTGATGGGATGGGAGGAGGGGGAGAGTGTGCAGGGGTCTTAGTTTTTTAGAAGGGGAATCCCCTTCCATTAGGACTTGAGGTGTCAAGTCCTTTCCGGGGTTACTTCCCTTCTTCTTTTAATGCCACTAGGACCAGCTTGAGTCACTGGACCTCTTGTCGCACAATATATCTTTCCATAGAGGCCTGTCCCTCTCGTTCCTTTATGACTTTCCTAAAGTGTTCACAAAAATTGTTAGTGTAATAGTCCCCAGCACGGCTTGCAATAGCTGTGTCAGGGTGATTTTTGTCAAAAAGGTTTGCATTTCAAGCCACATTGCCATATTTCCTTAATCTTTGAAGTAGGCAACTTCTTCCAATTTCTCTCTTCCCCTCCTCTGAAGCAGTTTCCTCAGGTCTGGCCTCTTGCTGTTGAAGATGATCTAGCAGCTCATCAGTGGTTAGTTCGTCATTGTCCTCCTCCCCCAACTCTTCCACATCCCCCCACAAACCTCACCAATATGAGCACTATTCCAGGCATTTTTTCCTGTTCACCTGGGTGTTAGTCAACTGTTGTGGGTCGCATCCTGGGGGATAAGATTAAGGACCCCAATGGAAATAAGTTAGACAGTCCTCAATGATGCACTGACTTTCTTGGGTTATCCTGGGGGGCTACCCTCTGGGGTTAATCGTTTCTCAGTAATTGTTTCATGTTAATCCATACCAAAAACACACTCTCCACATCTTCGAGTAATACAGCTGACTGTGGTGCAGCAACAGCTGACCGTGGTGCAGCAGCAGCTGTGGTGCAGCAGCAGCTGACTGTAGTGCAGCAACAGCTGCCCTGTAGTCACCCAACTGACCGAGGTGCAGCTAGCAGCTGTGGTGCAGCAGAGCTGACTGTGGTGCAGCGGGCAGCTGTAGTGCAACAGCTGCCCTGGTCCGCAACAGCTGACAGTGGTACAGCAGCAGCTGACTGTGGTACGATAGTATTCTCCCCTTTTTTTACCACAGGGTTGGCATAAAGCTTCTTGGGGCCCATGGTCACTTATTTTGCGGGTGAAATCACTAAAAACGTTGTGATAATATGAAATTTTCCCGATTGTATGCTTGGATGTGACCACGGAGGCTGGCTTGTAAACACTGCCACCCACGAACAAGTGAGGCTGGCTCAGGCCGCACGTGGATGCTTCTCGGACAATCGCGTTGAGCGAGTTTTTTAGCGCTAGGCGAGGCAAAATTTTTGCGTTAAAATGATCACTAGGCGGATTTAACGTTATGTGATGCCATCTTTAGGCGAGGGTCCACTGTATACCCCATTCTTCATTTATTCACACTTCCTACAATTAATATATTCACCACTCACTTTAAAGCATTTATTTTTATATTTATTTACTAATACATCAACATTACCACCAAGGCAGCATGGCCCCAAAAAAGAAAAAAATTCATTATCATTTGCTCCATCACTCTCTTGCCAGAGGCCCTGCTTACACCCAAAAGTTATAAAATGGCAAAAATTAAGCCCTTCAGGGTCCAAGGCCAAAAACTGAAGTGGTGCTCCAGTGTCCAAGAAATTAAAAAAAAAAAAAAAAAAAAAAAAAATCTACAGAATTAAAGAGCATATTTTTGTGAAGGTAATAAGACAAAAAGAAAAATTTCTGATCAGTAAAACCGAGAAAACAGTGCCGAGAAGTTTGTCCAAAATGAGCTGGTGGCAGCAACACGACGATTTCCACATACGCGCATTTCTTTGTTAGCAGTTTTTGTAGTTTTTCTTTTCTTTTCCAATTTTTTTCTTTTCCTAAATAACATTTGGGGCCTGAGAGACCAATACTGTATATAATTATATATATAAAGTCACTGTATTGAAACCCCAATAACTGCACTAAAGTTATTATCATATTATTGTTTACCATTGTTGTTTATTTCAATAAACATGTACAAATCTTGTATAATACTAATGTTCTATCCTATATTTAAAAATCACTGGACATGGTTTAGAACTGCTGGAGCTTGTGGAACTCCTTGAAACAAGCACCATGCACAGAGGTACCTTACATTCCTCACACATAAACCCAGTGTCTTTGCGTCTTTGTGCCGTTGTTTTGTTTGTGCACAGACAAAGCATTTTCTTCTGAGCAAATTTCTTCTGAGTTGAAAGGGAAACTGTATTATGAAATGATCACCCTTTCCCCCCTCAAACATTGGGTATATCCTGAGGAGTTCGAGGACCTTGTTGTATAGCGGTGTTATCTGGTACTTCATTATGAGTTGTCTGACAACAGACAAACAAAATTCACATACTGTGGGGCTGTTGCCAACTTCATTTGGTACATATTATATGCATTGAGCATTTAAATGTCCATGAGATGGAAGAAAAGTTTCATGTACCACGTAACTTTTACGAACACAATCAACAAAGCAATCTGCATATCACATTTGGGCAACCAAGCGCATGTTTTGGGGTATTTTAATCAATCACTGTCACTGGTTTTCAAATACCATTCATTAGTATTCACTCGATCAACTTTGCCCCTGTCTTGCATTTCATTACGGTGAATGGTTGTCAACAATGTGACATCTCGTTTGTCATGCCACCGTAATGCCATGATGTTTTGGCAGTAAACACCTGCACGTCATCTCACGAGCACCTGCGTTGAGCCTGGGCATATGTTTACGATTTAGAACGCACTGTGCCACACACATCTGTCTTGTTCACTCGCAAGAAATCACTGAGTAATGGGCTTGTGTACCATTAAACGGTATATAATGTATGCCCCTTACAAGATAAGGTGCCATCATGCTTCTCACTATGTCACCTGAGATACCCAATAACATCTTGGTATCTTTCAATGTTTTACTTCCCGTGTTACAACAATATCCAATACCAGGGCCCCTGTCACAGTCACAAGTACAAACAGTTTTATACCCAAGCGTTCCTCTTGCTCGGTATATACTGCTTGGGAAAGACAGCCTACCTTTGAACAAAAACAAAGACTTGTCAATTACAAGATTCTTGAATGGGGTAAAAGTATATGCTGAACTTTTGTTTGAGATACATAAAAACTTTCTAAACTTGTATAAACCCGTCACTTCTGTCAGGCCTGGTTTTGTCAGAGAAGTGCAACATACGTAACAGTAAGATAAACCTGTTCACTGGGAGATTTCAAATGAAGACCGGGATAGAAATAGCCGATCTGTGGACCAGTATGCTTTTTATATTATGCTTATAGACATGAGGCATAAGCATTATTGTTGCAAAAAAGCAAATACATTTTCTGCAACAGTCGTCTCTTTCCCCGGTGTAGTCTTGACTGTGGTGATATGATCGTATTTGCCAGGGTTGTACTCAAATTTCTGTACTTATTACTTTCCCGACAATAGTTTCCATCAATGGTGGTCAAGAATAATTTCAAAGAATTCTAGTTCATTTGGGCCGTGGTTCCAAGGGACAAGTAGGTAGAATTCCACTTTGAGTCATCAAAGTGGTGGGGCTTGGAAACAAAATTGGGATTTTGCTGCCAATCCCAATAAGGTTTGCTGGTGGATACTGGACATCATAGGCTGGTTGTCGGGGGAGTTGTGGTTGTGGTGGGCTGGGGCTGACACTCCGCTTTTTCCTTGAATGGGGGGTCAGCAGCATGGGTCCCGCCTGGGCTGGTGAGTCACGCATGGCCGTGGCACTACCATCACCACTACCCCCATCTGCTGATGCCTGTGGTCTATCCATGCCAAGTGTAGCCACATCATCCTCACTATCCTATCTATACCTGGTGTAGGACCATGGGATGTCCCGGGATGTACTCCGGAATGTACTCTGTCCCATGGGCACAGCATAGGGTACACTACCCGAGCGCATTTCAGCGGCGTACGTACCGACGCTTCATGGTGAATTGATTCCCTCGCTATCACTACTTGAATGATCGTAAGAGCAATAAAAAACACAATCCAGTCACTATCATCATCATTACTGAAGTCCCAAGCCTGGCCACGCAAAAAATAATAGTTTCTCTTGCGTTGAGGTACAACCGACTGTGACTGAGGAGTGCCCACACCAGAGGTAGAAGGTTTTAGGATCGTCAGGGGTTTTTTGCACTATTATTGATATCCTGGTCATTCTTTCCGGTCACTAATGATCAAAGCCAAAAAAATTCGTCTTCATTTCCACTTCCATCAGTGTCAGAACTATCAGATAGGAAGAGGAGAGTCCCAATTTTCTGTGGAGTGAGAGCTGCCTTGCGACGAGGGATGGTGAACAAGGGGAACTGAGCTTGGGGTACCCACAATGCTATGCGGGCGCCTACATTTTTTGTTTATGGGACACACCCACCACACAGACCCATTCTCTCACATGTAGGCTATGAAGTTTTCGCGCTAAATTTGACGGCGCTAGAATTTTGGCGTAGATCTACGGTTGGACACTCAACGTGAAGCCGTAGATCTACGGGACGGGCCCTGAAAGGGTTTAAAACCCCTCCTTCAGGGTGCTGGCACTGTATTCCCATCTCCCGAAATCAAGTCCGCCTGCCTTTTCATTAAATCCCCTTTATAAATGTTGCCTTGCTTACACTCCCCAAAAGCATGTCAAGTCCTAAAAACCACTTCGTCTCCATTTGCTCCTTCTAACATGCTTATGCATGCTTGCTGGAAGGCCAAGCCCCTCACACACAAAATCCCCTTTACCCCCCCCCCTCCAACCTTTCCCAGATTGATCCCTACCCAGCCTTCCCCCTACTACAGATTTATACACTCTTGAAGTCATTCTATTCATTCCACCCTCTCTACATGTCCAAACCATCTCAATAACCCTTCCTCAGCCCTCTGGGTAATAGTTTTGGTAATCCTGCACTCCTAATCTCCAAACTATGAATTCTCTGTATTATATTCACACCACACATTGCCCTCAGACACATCTCCACTGCCTCCAGCCTTCTTTTTGCAACATTCACCACACATGCCTCACACCCATACAAGAGCATTGGTATAACTATACTCTCATACATTTCCCCTCTTTGCTTTTCATGGATAAAGTTTTTTGTTCCACAGACTCCTCAGTGCACCATTCACCTTTTCCTGTCAATTCTATGATTCACTTCATCTTTCATAGACTCATCTTAGGCTAAGAATGAAAAATATGTATATGATTCCATTACAGTAATTTTTGACCTACAATGGTAACCCAAAACCTAACCTGCTGTGTAAACAGGGCCCTCATGTACTTGTAGAAATAAAGATTATTATTATTATGTAGGAGATAAGCAGAAACATTTTTTGGCTCGATTAGTAGCAGCCGCCGCTCTCACTCTGATTAATTGGAGTTTGATCCCCAGTGAGTGGAAATGATGGGATATTTCCTTATACCTGCTACTTGTTCATCTAGCATTAAGCTGATACCTGGATGCTAGCGACCGGTGGAGATTCATATCCTGGGAAGAGGTTTAAAGGACCCCAATGAATTTTCATAACTCTCCAGGTTAAAAAGTAAGCTAGCTGCGTTGTGGTTCGTACATCAGGTTATGTGCGAACGACAGTAACAGCCCGGTTGATCAGGCCCTTGTCCATCATGATGCCTGGTCACAGACTGGGCCGCTGGAGAGTTGACCCCTTTAAACCCCTCCAGGTCTCCAGGTTTTACACATAAGTACAATTATTTATAGTGTAAATTACTAGGATAACCCAAAAAAGTTCCAAAAATCATTTGTCATCAATACACATTACTTTTGCGTCTCTTTAGTATATACTGCACATTTAATATTTAATGATACAAATATGAATAATTACAATAACTCCTAATTACCTTTTTTTTTTGCAATGACCTAACCAATCAATACGAGTTTTTAATGTGATTTTTAATGGTCCCCAGGAACTACATAAACTTTTAACATACTATTTGCAGCAATAAACTACTGAAAAATTTCACTTAAACACCAGGAATTAGTAAAAGTAATAAAATTTAGGTGAAAAAAAAGTGGGTGATACTTGTGTAGCCAAGACCACAGCCGCTCCACCTACTGCTAATTTATGCCTTAATATTCTGTTTTATAAACTCTAATTCGTTAGGACTACAAAAAGTACAGCTAGCATAATTCAGCGATGGGATGAAGCATGCTGGAAGTGCTAACACTTCCAATTATTGCTTAAAATTATTGCATAAGAAAATATGGAATGTCAAAATGGCCCCGGAGGTTCGATATATCTACCTTTGGTGCAGTGGTGGTGGTGGTGGTGACAGCGCTGCTTGTCGACGGAAACATCCATCTTCGCTTTACTAGTTTCACTTATCCTAGGGTCACTTTCAACGTCCCTGTAACACACAGTCACAAACGCCACTTTCAGCTAACATCTTAAGATATAGCAGGTAGCCATTTCGCTACGCTGTTTCAGAACCTTGGTCTTTATCCGCGTACATCTGAGAAATCTAAATTTGTTACACCATGGAAACCTATATCTTCATGACCTGTGTGTATTGGGGTATATTTATTGATAAAAGCGGTACATAAAACACTTCTTTGGGGCAAAGTAATCACATTTTAAAAATTTTCCCGATTTTCCTGCCCTTTTACATCTGCTCCATGAAGGAGGGCTCTGAGCTTTGAAGGGATTTTTTACTTCCTTTCCTAATATTTGTCGGTCAAAAACGAAATCAGTGTTAGATATATTACTTAAGCTTTCAAGGTTAAATATTTTAAATAATATATCAAAGTTTTATATATACCATAAAAGATAGGTAATTATTTATTTCGAGTTACACAATAATTTCGTTTCACCTCTCCCTCATTGCTCTCAAAGGGGGATCCAGTTACCAACATGGTTGCCAAGATGGGGTTAAATTGCATTAACAGTGACAACTAAGTAAAGTAAAGGATCAAAAGCAACGTGTGGGGTTAGATACTACTCTTACTTGTAAACATTGACAACAAGATGTTCAGGAGGTTACTGTGTACTTCAACACATTGTCTTCACATACTGCAACACCTACACCATTATTACGGGTACGTACGTTTCTGGTAATTTACACATCACTTCGACCTTTTTTTCTTTTAGGTATACTTGGTAGTTTACACATTGTTATTATGTTAAACAATTATGATTATCAAAAAAAAAAAATTACAGTTGTACCCAAAATTAAAATTTTAAAATTTTTTTACTTTCTGTTCCTTCTAGTAATTTCTCAAGGTAGCGACTATGTCAGTTATATAAATCATGTTTTGATGGTAATCTTTGGGTAAATTGTTATAATTTACCACTTTACCTTGTGGGTTTAACGCATAGTTTTAATTGTATTTAATACCACCACTGTGCCCTTTAAAAATGTGCATTATGAAACCATTGGAGGATTCTACAATAGTGTTGTTGAATATACAAACCAAAAAAACTACTAAAGCTTTTGGCTATAATTGGTAGCACCTTTGACACAGCTGTGGGACCCGGGTTTAATCCTGGTACAAGAATGTAATATTTTTAGGATGTTTCTTTGTACTTGTTGCCTCGTTTCACTTAGCAGTAAGTAGGTATGTCATAAAATGGCTAGGATTACCCACACCAGTCCACCTAATACCCAGGTACCTACTTACTGTTAGATGAGTAGGCAGAAATCAAAGCCCAGTCCCTCATTTGGAAGCCAAGACCACTACCAATTGACATGGATTGAATCTAGCCCCCTCAGTGTGAACCGAGGCCACTGCCAATTAAACTGCACGCTGATGTTTGCAGGTCGCATCCGGGGAAAAGATGAATAGATGGAGTAAGCAATACATAGTGGCTTTATTGGGTTATCCTGGGTTGCTAATCAATGAATAAGACATTTGGAAGACTGGTACCAAGTGTTGCAAATGTGTTATTCATCAGCTTGCAGAGCGTATACTATCAGTAATAGGGGTACTAATCCGCCAGATTAAGAACCTGAGTAAATTTTTCTTTTTCACTAGTCTTTGTCCACTCTTGTGGCCCATAATAGAGCAAAAACATAAGAACATAAGGAAGAAGGAACACTACAGCAGGCCCTACTGGCCCATGTGAGGCAGATTCAAGTCGCCTACCGGCTTATGCCAATGACCCAGTCTCGTAGGCCCCAGTTCACATCCACTTAAGAAAGGAGCACAGCATCAGACCTACTAGAACAAGCTAGTCAGGTCCAACTCACACCCACCACACCCACTCATGTACGTATTTATCTAACCTATTTTAAAACTACAGAATGTTTTAGCGTCTATGATGGTACTGGGGAGTTTGTTTCACTCATCCACAACTCTGTTACCAAACCAGAGCTTTCCTATATTCCTAAATTTCTGAATTTTTCCAGCTTGAATTTATTGCTTGCGAGTCCTGTCTTGACTGGATATTTTTAGCATGCTATTTACATCCCTTTTATTTATTCCTTTTTCCATTTATACACTCAATCAATATCCCCCTAATTCTATGCCTTTCTAGAAAGTGCAGATTCAGGGCCCTCAGTCTAAACCCCCAGTGGGAAGATTTCTAATACATGAGATCAACTTTGTCATCCCCTTTCCACTTTCCCCGTGCATTAAAATCCATTCTGTAATACAGTGACCAAAAAATGTGCAGCATAATCTTAATTTAGGCCTAACCAAAGATTTTACAGTATAGAGTTGAACAAACTGAGGACTTCTATTATTATCCTCTTGATATGAAGCCAAGGATTTTGTTCACTTTATTGCAAACACTTATGCACTGGTTGTCTTTGGTTTTAGATTACAGCTAACCAGAACTCCTAAATCCTTTTCGCAATCGGTAATAAAGGTTGACCATCACTAATTCGGGATCATTGGGGCCTGTAGGGTGCTGGATTAATGATTTTTGCCAGATTACAAAAGTGGTTAGGTAGAATACACTTCTATCTCTTGACTGATACAAGAAACTGCCCATTTAACTTTTTTCAAATACCCAATAAGTGGTCAAAAATCGGTAATTTTAGCCAATTTCCAACACAAAATTTCAAGAGATGCCAATTTCAAAATAGGGTCTAGAATTTAAAAAATGCAGACATTCCTGGCACTAAAATACATTTTCTCTGTTCATTAATCACATCTCCAGGCCCCCCTTATATTACACTTGCTTCCATTTTGAATTTTTCTTCAACACAAAAAATAGATTTACCATTATACAGACCTTAAATGCATTATTGAAATAATTTTATAAAAAAATGTCAGCCCATTTGTGACTGTGTATTAGACCAGCCAGTTGGACACACATTAGACAGTGATGTCATTTGTTTACCCCATGAACATCGGCAAAAAAAAATATAACATTTTTTGCTATTTTGAGTTCATTTCAAGGGACTTTCTGTCGTGAAAACCAATCAAAATCATATCTATTCTGTAATATATCTTTCATTTTATTTTTTATTTTTTTTATTTTTTATTTTTATTTAGAAAAATTTTAAACATACATACAGAGGGACAAAAAAAATACAGGTAAGAGCAGCATGCCAAAGCCCCTTATATCATAGCATTACGGGCTGGCTTAAAATTAACTTAAGATTAACTAAGCAATGATGAAATCAGTGATAAGACATTATTGTAAACAGATAACTAAAAAGCACAAATGAGTATTACAAAGAAGCTCATATGTTGCATGCATTGCTGTTCATTCAGTAGAATGGAGTATTCTGTTAGGTAGTGTATTTAAAAAAAAAACAAAGTTAGATTGGGGGCCTAGGTTTAACATTTATGTGATATAATTGTGAGTAACATTTTGGATATACAATTTATAAGGTTCATTTTCGTATTTATTTGGTTTTGAGTGAGTAAGTGAACTTGAGAAGAGACTTGAATTTGTAAACAGGTAGTGTTTTTTTTATTTACAGGTAATGAATTTCCCGATTTTGGGCCCTTTTATTTTTTTTTAAGGGGGGGCAGGGG
>NW_026506267.1:0-15153 GCF_026875155.1 Cherax quadricarinatus
CCAGGGATGTGAATGTTCACGTTCCCTCCAGGGAGTGTGAATGTGTCATTCCCCCCAGGGCAGTGGAATGTTCACGTTCCCCCCAGGCAGGTGAATGTGTCACGTTCCCTCCAGCAGTGTGAATTGTCACGTTCCCCCCCAGGCAGTGGAAGTGCAGTTCCCCCCAGGCAGTGTGAATGTGTCCGTTCCCTCCGGCAGTGTGAATGTGTACGTTTCCCTCCGGGGAGTGTGAAAAATTTTCACGTTCCCTCCAGGCAGTGTGAATGTGTCACGTTCCCTCCAGGCAGTGTGAATGTGTCACGTTCCCTCCAGGCAGTGTGAATGTGTCATGTTCCCTCCAGGCAGTGTGTGAATGTGTCACGTTCCCTCCAGGCAGTGTGAATGTGTCACGTTCCCTCCAGGCAGTGTGTGAATGTGTCACGTTCCCTCCAGGCAGTGTGAATGTGTCACGTTCCCTCCAGGCAGTGTGAATGTGTCACGTTCCCTCCAGGCAGCGTGAATGTGTCACGTTCCCTCCAGGCAGTGTGAATGTGTCACGTTCCCTCCAGGCAGTGTGAATGTGTCACGTTCCCTCCAGGCAGTGTGAATGTGTCACGTTCCCTCCAGGCAGTGTGAATGTGTCACGTTCCCTCCAGGCAGTGTTGGTAACTTGGAACACTGTACTGAGGCGACTTTCATATTTATATCATCTATAGAAGAGTAATATTATGTTGTGGTCAGTGTTGAATGTTGAGATGGCAGCAACATACCCTGAGATATGACACTATGTTGTGTGTTATGAGGTGGAGTCAGCAAAGATGGCAACAACATACCCTGAGATATGACACTATGTTGTGTGTTATGAGGTGGAGAGACAGCAAAGATGGCAGCAACATACCCTGAGATATGACACTATGTTGTGTGTTATGAGGTGGAGAGACAGCAAAGATGGCAGCAACATACCCTGAGATATGACACTATGTTGTGTGTTATGAGGTGGAGAGTCAGCAAAGATGGCAGCAACATACCCTGAGATATGACACTATGTTGTGTGTTATGAGGTGGAGAGACAGCAAAGATGGCAGCAACATACCCTGAGATATGACACTATGTTGTGTGTTATGAGGTGGAGAGACAGCAAAGATGGCAGCAACATACCCTGAGATATGACACTATGTTGTGTGTTATGAGGTGGAGAGTCAGCAAAGATGGCAACAACATACCCTGAGATATGACACTATGTTGTGTGTTATGAGGTGGAGAGTCAGCAAAGATGGCAACAACATACCTGAGATATGACACTATGTTGTTGTTATGAGGTGGAGTCAGCAAAGATGGCAACAACATACCTGAGATATGACACTATGTTGTGTGTTATGAGGTGGAGTCAGCAAAGATGGCAACAACATACCCTGAGATATGACACTATGTTGTGTGTTATGAGGTGGAGTCAGCAAAGATGGCAACAACATACCCTGAGATATGACACTATGTTGTGTGTTATGAGGTGGAGTCAGCAAAGATGGCAACAAATAACCCTGAGATATGACACTATGTTGTGTGTTATGAGGTGGAGTCCAAGATGCAACAACTACCCTGAGTAGACACATGGTGTGTTATGGTGGAAGACAGCAAAAAGACAGAACAACCCCAGTTTTGACACTAGTTTTTTTATGAGGGGGGACAGCAAAGATGGCAAAACATACCCGAGAATGACACATTTGTGTGTTTGAGGTGGAGCAGCAAAGATGGCAACAACAACCCGAATAAGACACTATGTTGTGTTTATGGGTGGAGAGACAGCAAAGATGGCAGCAACATACCCGAGATATGCACAGTTTGTGTGTTAGAGGTGAGAGACAGCAAAAGTGGTAGCAACAACCCTGAGATATGACACTATTTTTGTGTTTTTAAAGGTGGAGATCAGAAAAGGGGGGGGGCAGCAACAACCCTGGATATGACACTGTTGTGTGTTAGGGGGTGGAGAGACGAAAGAGGCAGAAACCCTCCCGGTATGACACATGTTGTGTGTTTTAGAGGTGGAGGAAGCAAAGAGGGCAAACATACCCCGAGTATGACACTATTTTTGTGTGTTATGGGGGTGGAGAGTCAAAAGAGGCAACAACATACCCTGAGTTTTGACACTATTTGTGGGGTTATGAGGTGGAGAGTCAGCAAAGATGGCAACAACATCCCCCTGAATTACATTTGTGTTATGATGGAGAGACATCAAGAGGCAGCAACATACCCTGAGTTGACACTATTGTTGGTTTTATGAGGGGAGATCGCAAAGAGGCGAAAACTACCCTGAGAATGACACTATTTGTGTGTTATGAGGGGGAGTCAGCAAAGATGGCAACAACTCCCCCTGAGATATACACATGTTGTGTGTTATGAGGGGGGAGAGTCAGAAAGATGGCAGCAACAAAACCGAGTAGACACTATGTTGTGGTTATGAGTGGAGTCAGCAAAGATGGCAGAATATCCCCCGAGATATGCACTAGTTGTGTGTTATAGGTGGAGAGACAGCAAAGAGGGCACAACATACCCAGATATGACCTATGTTGTTGTAGAGGGGATCAGCAAAGATGGAAACAACATACCTGAGATATGAACTATGTTGTGGTTATGAGGGGAGAGACAGCAAAGATGGCAGCAACAAACCCTGAATATGACACTATGTTGTGTTATGGGTGGGGACAGCAAAGATGGCAGAAACATACCCGAAAATTACACATGTTGTGTGTTTGAGGTGGAGAGTCAGCAAAGAGGGCAACAATACCCGAGATAGACACAGTTGTTTTTTGGGGTGGAGTCAGAAAAAGAGGCAAAACATACCCGAATTGACACTATTTTGGTTTAGAGGTGGGAGACAGAAAAAGATGGCAGCAAAACCCTAGAATGACACTATGTTGTGTTATGAGGTGGAGAGACGCAAAGAGGGCAGCAACATCCCCTGAGATATGACACATGTTGTGTGTTATGGGGTGGGCAGCAAAGAGGGCAAAACAACCCTGGAAATGACACTATTTTGTGTGTTATGAGGGGCCCAGCAAAATGGCAAAAATCCCCAAATTACACTATGTTGTTGTTATGAGGTGGATCAGCAAGATGGCAACAACATCCCGAGATATGACCTAGGTTGGGGTTTTAGATGTGGAGCGCAAAGATGGCAACAACAAACCCGAGATAACACTATGTTGTGTGTTATGGGGTGGAGAGACGCAAAAAATGGCAGCAACATACCTGAAATTTTGACACTATGTTGTTTTTTATGAGGTGGGGGAACATCAAAGAGCAGCAACATACCCTGAGAATGACACTATTTTGTGTTTTTGGGGTGGGAGCCCAGCAAAGAGGCAGCAACATACCCTGAGATATGACCATTTTTGTGTGTTATGAGGTGGAGCAGCAAAGATGGCAACAAATACCCGGATAGCACATGTTGTGTTTTGATTTGGAGAGTCAGCAAAGAGGCAGCAACATCCCCCTGAAATACACTAGTTGGGGTTTTTTAAGAGGGGGAGTCAGCAAAGATGGCAGCAAAATACCCTGAGATAGACACTTTTGTGTGTTATGGGGTGGAGAACAGCAAAGATGGCAGCAACAACCCTGAATAACACTATTTTGGTGTTATGAGGTGGAAAAACAGCAAAGAGGGCGCAACATACCCCTGAGATATACACTATTTTGGTGTTTTTTGAGGGGGAGAGACAGCAAAAGGCGCAAAAACCCCGAGATATACACTTGTTTGTGTTTAAGGGGGGAGAGACAGCAAAAGAGGAGCAACATCCCCCGGGAATATGCCCCTATGTTGTGTGTTATGAGGGGAGTCACAAAGATGGCAACAACATACCTGAGATAGACACTTTTTTGGTGTTATGACGGGGGCAGAAAAGAGGCAGCAAATACCCTAATAGAACAAATGTTGGGGTTATGAGGGGAGAGACAGCAAAGATGGCAGCAACAACCCTGAAAATATGACACATGTTGGTGTTATGAGGGGGGAGTAGCAAAGATGGCAACAACATACCCTGAGATAGACACTATGTTGTGTGTTAGAGGTGGAGAGCAGCAAAGAGGCAGAACATACCCTGAGATTGACACTATTTGGGTTATAGGGGGAGAGTCAGCAAAAGATGGCAACACATACCCGGATATACACTATGTTGTGGTTATGGGGGTGGAAGACAGCAAAGAGGGCAGCAAAAACCCTGAGATATGAAAAATTGTTGTGGTTATGGGGTGGAGAACAGCAAAGATGGCAGCAACTCCCCTGAGATAGACCTATTTTTGTGTGTTTGGGTGGAAGTCAGAAAGAGGGCAAACAAATCCCTGGATATGACACTTGTTGGTGTTATGAGGTGGAGAGTCGCAAAGATGGCAACAACATCCCCTGAGATATGACACAAAGTTGTGTGTTATGAGGTGGGAAGACAGAAAAGTGGCAACAAAACCCTAGAAGACACTTGTTGGGGTTTATGAGGGGAGAGACAGAAAAAAGGGCAGCAACAACCAAAAAGCTACTCCCACAATAATGTGTGTTATGGGGAAAGAGAAACAGCAAAGAGGAGCAACATCCTGCAATGCTACAAAAACGTTTTTGGGGGCGGAGTATGGGGAGAAAGGGTGGCAGCAACATGCCTACAGGTTACTGTTCTTTTTAATCATCAGCAGTTGAAGTTTTTGTACCCACATAATTTATTATACCGCACATTTTAAGTTTTTTAAAATTATTTAAATATATTTGATTAAAACCACAAGCAGGGAAAACCGGCCACAGGCAATGCAAAAACGGATTTCCTCTCTTGGTGACACATCCAACAACACCATTGTGTCACCGTAACCCAACACCATGTTCAGCCCTAGTTTATTGTACACCTCACCAGGAACACCCCTAGTCACTTTACATCCAACCCCAGGTACACCACATGTCACTTGTACACCCAAACACCAGGGTACACCACTATGTCATTGTACATCCAACACCATGGACACCACATGTCACTTGACATCCAACACCATGGTAAAACCCCCTATGTACTTGTACATCCCACCATGGACACCATATGCATTTGTAATCCAACACCAGGGTACAAACTATTTTTCACTTGTACACCCAACACCAGGGTACCCACTATGTCATTGTAAAATCCAACACCATGGAACCCTAGCCTTGTACATCCAACACCGGGCCACCCCATGTAAAACTTGTACATCCAACACCAGGGTACCCACTATGTCACTTGTACATCCAAACACCAGGGTCACCACTATGTACTTGTACATCAACACCATGGCACCACTTGTCACTTGTACATCCCCCCCCCTGGACCCCCCTATGTACTTGTACACCCAACCCCATGGTACACCACAGTCACTTGTAACCAAAAAACCAGGTACCCCATATGTCCTTGACACCCAACACCAGGGTAAAACCCCTATGCCACTTGTAATCCAAACACCAGGGTACCCCACTATGCCTTGTACATCCATCACCATGTACATCCTACGACACCATGACGACGTACCATTTTTCACTTTTTAAAAAAAAGTACCTTTTTTCAATCTCCCATTAGACGTCTTTACAACAGTAAATGAAGTGATTAAGAATCGTGTGTTGTTGGTGTGTGTGTTGTGTGTTTTGTTGTGTGTGTGTGTGTTTGTCATCGATTCAAAAACAGCCCACAGGCTGGAAGATACCAACAATTTTCATTTTTTTCGAAATGGGGCCGAGTGCACTAAAGGAGCAAATGCGACCCCCTCATTATCACTATGTGGGAAACCTTTTGCTGAAAAAAGCACACAAGATGAAGAAAACATAACAAATTACAACCGCCCCGTCAGTGTAAATCCCAAGACAGTGTATCCCATTAACTCAATGTGGCCAAAAACAACCCTCAAACAAAAGTTACAATCCACTTACGTACAATGTTTTAAACACTAAGTTAACTCTCATCAAGTGAACTAAGTCCACATGATATAAGGTAAAAGTGTAGCAGTTTTATAAATTCTGAAGAAGTTTGAAAGACGCCTTCCTGTCAAACACTGTTGAAAAAAAATAGAGGGACGTAATGGACCATTGTAAAATACAATGCCAGAAATTCTAAGAATAAAACCACAAGACAGAGCAATAAGAGTTTGAGCTGGTCACTGCTGCATCTCATAAGTGGAAACTAACATGGTCCTAAAAGCTCTCAAGACAAAATGCAAATGTTTTTCTTTACAAACTGCAAAAGCTTTTGACAAGTGGAGAGCAACAGCACACAAAATGTTTTCCACAAACAAACCTCACAAGAAGAAATGTGTGCCAACAACCTCACAAGAGGAGCTGTGAGCCAATAACCACCAAGAAGTTTACTTAAAAACACGTGATAAAGAGGGGAGGTAAAATGTCACTTTCTGTAGAGCAATTATTTTAGGGTAAGGATGGTTGTCTGGGACTTCTAATGAACTCACCTCAACAACAACACAAGGGGGGGAGGGATGGTAGTGTCTGGGGACTTTTAGTAAGCTCACCTCAACAACAACCAATGGTTGAGAGGTGGTAGGCCTGGTACTTATAGATGAAGCATCAACCCAACAACA
The DNA here is from genome assembly GCF_026875155.1 of Cherax quadricarinatus. NCBI lineage: Eukaryota > Metazoa > Arthropoda > Malacostraca > Decapoda > Parastacidae > Cherax > Cherax quadricarinatus. The sequence continues at coordinate 6,568 of NW_026506267.1, forward strand.
AAACAATGGGTTTTAGAGGAGGTAGTGTCTGGTACTTACTAATAAAAAACATCAACCCAACAAAAAACACAAGGTTGTAAGGATGGTAGAGTTGGTACTTACTAGATGAAGCTCAACCTCAAAAAAACAACAAATGGTTGTAAGGATGGAAGTCTGGTACTTTCGATAAACCAACCCAACAACAAAAACAATGGGGTAGAGGGTGGAGAGTCTGGACTTACTAGTGAAGCATCAAACCCAACAACAACCAATGGTGTAGAGGTTGGTAGGTTGGTACTTTCAGATAAGCATCAACCTCAACAACAACACAAGGTTGTAGAGGTTTTGGGAGTGCGGTACTTACTAGAAGAACTTTAAAACCCCAACAACAACAAAAACAAGGTTGTAGAGGTTGGTAGTGGGCTGGACTTACTAGATAAGCATCAACCCAACAACAACAACACAAGGTTGTAGGGATGGTAGTGTTGGGGTACTTACTTGAAACATCAACCTCAACAAAAACACAATGGTTTTGAGAGGTTGGTAGTGTCTGTACTTACTAGATGAAGCATCAACCTCAACAACAACAACACAATGGTTGTAGAGGATGGTAGTGTCTGGTACTTACTAGATAAGCATCAAACCCCAAAACAACACAATGGTTTTAAGGTTGGGATGTCTGGTACTTTCTGATGAAGCATCAAACCTCAACAACAACAAACAAGGTTGTAGAGGTTTGGTAGTGTCTGGTATTTTCTAGATGAACACAACCTCAACAACAACAAAACCCAAAGGTTGTAGAGGATGGTGTGTCTGGACTTTCAGATGAAGCATCACCTCAACAAAAACAAACAAAGGTTGTAGAGGTTGGTAGGTCTGGTACTTACTAGAAAGCATCAACCTCAACAACAAACAATGGTTGTAGGGTTGGTATGTCGGACTTTAGATGAAGGGATCAAACCCCAACAACAAAAACACAAAGGTTGTAAGATGGTAGTGCTGGACTTACTAATGAAGCTTTCAACCTCACAACAAACCCAATGGTTGTAGGGTTGGAGGTCTGGTACTTACAAGAAGCATCAACCCAAAAACAACACAAGGTTTAGAGGTTGGTAGGTTGGTATTACTAAGAAGCATCAACCTCAACACAAAACAATGGTTTTTAAGGTTGGAGTGCTGGTACTTATAATGAACTCAACCCCAAAAACAACACAATGGGTTTTAGAGGTTGGGAGGGCTGGTAAACTGTGAAAACACAACCTCACAACAACACAATGGTTGTAGAGGTTGGTAGTGTCTGGTACTTACTAGATGAAGCATCAACCTCAACAACAACACAATGGTTGTAGAGGATGGTAGTGTCTGGTACTTACTAGATGAAGCATCAACCTCAACAACAACAACACAATGGTTGTAGAGGTTGGTAGTGTCTGGTACTTACTAGATGAAGCATCAACCTCAACAACAACAACACAATGGTTGTAGAGGATGGTAGTGTCTGGTACTTACTAGATGAAGCATCAACCTCAACAACAACACAATGGTTGTAGAGGATGGAGTGTCGGTACTTATAGATAAACACAACCTCAACAACAAAACCCAAAGGGTAGAGGTTGGGAGTGTTGGTACTTACTAGTGAAGATCAACCTCAACAACAAAACAATGGTTGTAGAGGTTGGAGTGTCTGGTACTTTTAGAGAAGCATCAAACCCAACAACAACACAAAGGTTGTAGGGTTTTTTAGGGCTGGTACTTACTGTGAAGCTAAACCCTCAACAACAAAAAATGGTTGTAAGGATGGTAGAGTGGTATTTTAAAAGTTTGAACTCAACCCAACAACAACAACAAAAGGGTTGTAGAGGATGGAGTGTTGGTACTTACTAGATAAAGCATCACCTAAACAAAAAAACAACACAAGGTTGTAGGGGTTTGGGAAGTTCTGGTATTTCTAGTAAACAAAACCTCAACAACAACAACTGTTCATTAAAAGTCAGGAAAAAAATAATAAAAAAATTTTAAAAGAAAAATGGAAAGCGTAAGGACAATGTTTCATCTGAAGTTAAATTTGGGGGCCAAGCTTGGAACAAAAGTAAGTTCAACTCTGGGACTCAAGCTTGGTAACAAGATAAGCTGAAGTTCAAGTCTGGGACTCAAGCTTGGTAACAAGATAAGCTGAAGTTCAAGTCTGGGACTCAAGCTTGGTAACAAGATACTGAAGTTAAAGTTGGGATCAATTTTGGAACAGAAAGTAAAGTTCAATTGGCAAGCGGTGACAAGTAAGCTGAATTAAAGTCGGGACTCAAGCGGTAAAAGATAAGCTGAAGTTAAAAAAGTCTGGGACTAAAGCGGGTAACAAGAAAAGCGAGTTCAAGTCTGGGAAAAAACTTGGTAACAAGATAAGCTTCCTCTCCCCCCATTCTCACTGTACAACCCCCTTTTGTCCCTTCACCGATGTAGGGCTCCCCCTCATCTTTCATAGACCATCTGCTGCATGTCTGCTCCCATATATCTGAAGATCAAATTGGATACCCGTTGGAAACCCCCACTTGAAGACAATTTGAACCCAACCTTCCCTTCGATGATCTTTTAGACGTCGATTTTTTCCTACCCCCGCACCCGGCCAGGGGCAAAGGTTATCTTTTGCTTGCCTCGTAAACCCGGGCTGTAACTGCTTGGGGCCCTGCGGGCCCCACATACCCATCAGAACCTGGTTGGTTTGGTGAGATTTTTCCCCAATTTTTCCCCCTGAAAACTTTACACTTGTGGCGACAGTTTTTTCTGAATTTGGGGTAGAATTTTAAACAGTTTTTAAACCAGGATTTTGATATAATGTTTTTATTTGCAATAATGCCTTTTTATAACTGGGTTGATTTTCAACCCCCACATCTCTCGCTTATTAATTTTACTTACCAGTAGCATATTTGTTACTAGGCTCTCACGCACCTTTACGTATGTTCATTTTCTTTATCTCTGCTCAGTGGGTAATATTTACCCTGAGGGTTCCCAGAATTTTAAATTATTATTTTCTTAAATGCCACAAATGATTCTGTATTTTTTTTCAGCTGTGATATTTCTCCTGTCCTAAAAGAAAAGCCAACGCTGATTCAAAAAAGTTTTTTCAATTGGCACTGTTTTCTTGTTTAAAGTTCCTTTATCTAAAACCGTTTTTTTTTTCCTGGCTTTAAAGATATGATTCTAAAAAAAAAGAAGTCACCCAAAATTTAACACCCCAGATTTTTTTTGTGTTATTTTTTGAGGTGTTTTTTGTAAAAGTCTCTTCTCTTCTCTCTCTCTCTCTCTCTCTCTCTCTCTCTCTCTCCTCCCCCCTCCAAGTTCTTCTTTTTTTCCCAAATCTAAGCGAAAAAAATTTATCAGTGAATTTCTGCTATTCCCCACTTCCAAACCTTTTTTAAATTTTTCCGTGGTTCTCGGGGGTTTTTTCATGCTTATTTTGGCGTTTCCGCGATGACGATGCAAAACGGGGTGTGTTTTATGTTAGGGTTAAGAAACGTAAAGGCCCCAGGTCCGTGTCACTGGGTACCCCCCTTTTTTTTTTTTTTTTTTTTTTTTTTTTTGCTATGGGTTTTGCTTTGTTTACGTTTTTTGTCTTCTGTTGGAGGAAACTGAGAACCCCTTCTGCCTATTTCCCCGTTGATACCTATCCCCCTAAATTTTATATGCAATCACTCTTGGTCGTTTTGTCAAATATCTTTCACCACATTCCTTTTTGGGTTTCTTACAATCCCCCATAAATTCTGTCAAAGTAATTTAGTGCTACAAAAAAGCAGTTTTCTATTCTAAATTCTGTTTTTTTGGGTTGGAATTTTGCTGTTCTAAACTTTCAAATTTTTTGTTCTTTCCTTTTGAAAGACTAAGAGTGCGGGTGTTAAGAACGGGTCAATAAGTTTAACTAGCGTCTACCCTTTTTTGTCAAAGGAATTCGCACTTTAAAAGGTTTGGGGGCTCATCTAGATCTAATTTTGCCCCAAAAATCTAAGTGCTCGTCCTTTGGGCTTTAAAATAAAAATTCCTAAATCTGTTCCGGTGCTGGTGGGATTTTTTCTATTTCTTTTTCGAATTTGCGCTTTTGTATTTTTATTCGTGTTTGATTTTTGTGGCCTCGGGGGTAAGAAGAAAATTTCTGCATTCTACCCCTTGTTTTGTTTAATGGTTTGGGAAAACAAGATGTTTTTTTTTTAGAATTTTGCTTTTTTTCTTCAGTACCAATGTGTTATGGCCAATTTACACTCAGTTTTAATTTGGATTTTGCTTATGCGTAGAAATATTTGGGGTTTCTGAAAATTCCTGGACAACTTTTTTTTCCCCCTTGTATTCTTCGTCTAGTAAAAAAGTTTTTGTTTTACCTCGAAAATTTTCTCAAAAATTTTATCTTTCCTTTTTGTGAATTACATTCCGCAGTGGGGGAACCCTTTTTTCACGTCTGTACATTCGTCCGGGTTTTCTTATCGACTTAAATCTACCTTGCCCCCAACAAACCCAAGAGGTTTAAAGTGATTTTTTACTCTTTAAAAAAAAAACCTAAAAATGTCCCAAGTCCCCACAGTACCCAAACGAGCGGCACAAATCCCTTTTCCCCCCCATTATATTACTCTTTAAAATCAATAAAAACCAACACTCCCGGCATCACTCAAAAAAGCAAAATAAAAGCCCAAAACACAAGGTGGTGACCGACAGATTAAAACAATAACCCAATACACACTTGCCTTTGTTTTCCAAAAACTTGGAGAAGCTGGTCCAAAAGATATATTGTTTATAACATCCAAAACACCTCAACACTGAGAGTTTGGCGACCAGGACAACATATGAGGGGAATAAAAAAAATGATAAACCTCTTTACAAAGCATTGAGAAAAAAAAGAACCCCTTGGGCTCTTCAGTGGTGTGAAGTGGTTTTTCCCGGGTGATGAAATGGCTTCCTGCTGACGAAGCAGCTTCGTGGTGATGAAGCAGTTCCCCGTGGTGATGAAATGCTTCCCTGCGCGAAACACTTCCCCGTGGTGATGAAGCAGCTTCCAGGGGTGATAAGTGCTTCCCGTGAGGCGCTTCCCCGGGGATGAAACGCTTCCATGGGATAAGTGGTTCCAGGGGGAGAAATGGCTTTCCGGGTGTGAAGCGCTTCCAGTGGTGATGAAGCAGCTTCCCGTGGGGATGAAACGGCTTCCAGTGGGGGCGAAGCAGCTTCCCCGTGGGATGAAGGGGCTTCCAGTGGGGATGAAGTGGCTTCCAGGGTGATGAGCGCTTCCAGGGGATGAAACAGCTTCCAGTGTGATGAAGTGGCTTCCATGGTGATGAGTGGTTCCGTGGGTGAAGCAGCTCCAGTGGGAGCCTTCCAGTGGTGATGAAATGGCTTCCAGTGGGGATGAAAAAGCTTCCGGGTGATGAAGCACTTCCATGGGATGAAGTGCTTCCCTGGTGATGAAGTGGTTCCTGGTGATGAAGCAGCTTCCGTGGTGAAAGCAGCTTCCGTGGTGATGAAGTGGTTCCCTGGTGATGAAGCGGCTTCGTGGGATGAAAGCAGCTTCCGTGGTGATGAAGCACTTCCGGGTATGAGCAGCTTCCCGTGGGATGAAGCGGTTCCATGGGGGAAGTGGCTTCAGTGGTGAGAAAAAAGTTAAGTGGGATGAAGCAGTTCCCTGGTGAGAAGTGGGTTCCCGTGGTGATGAACACTTTCCCGGGGTGTGAAGCAAGCCCGGGTGATGGTGGGTTCCTGCTGACGAAGAGCTTCCCGTGGGGATGAAATGGCTTCCGTGGTGATGAAGCAGCTTCCAGTGGGGATGAAGCCTTCCCGTGGTGATGAAGCAGCTTCCGTGGGGAGAACACTTCCCGTGGTGATGAAACAGCTTTCCCGTGGTGATGAAGCATTCCAGTGGTGAAGCAGCGCTTCCCGTGGGGATGAAGCGCTTCCAGTGGTGAAGAAGCGCTTCCGTGGGAAGTGGGTTTCAGTGGAGTTTAAGCAGCTTCCAGTGTGATGAAGCAGCTTCCGTGTGATGAAGCAGCTTCCCCGTGCTGATGAAACAGCTTCCTGCTGAGAAGCAGCTTCCGTGTGATGAAGGGGCTTTCAGTGGGATGAAGAGCTTCCCCGTGGTTGAAGCAGCTTCATTTGGGTGAAGCAGCCCCCAGGTGATGAAGCAGCTTCCCGTGGTAAAAGGGCGTTCCGTGGCAATGAAGCAGTTTCCAGTGCTGATGAAGAGCTTCCAGTGGTAAATGAAGCGCTTCCATGGGAATGAAGCAACTTCCGTGTGTTTAAGCCGCTTCCGTGTGAGAAGCAGCTTCCAGTGGTGAGAGCAGCCCCGTGGTGATGAAGCCTTCCCGTGGTGGGAAGTGGTTTCAGTGGAGAGAAGAGTTCCCCGTGGGGGATGAAGTGGCTTTTTAGTGGAGATGAACCTTCCTGGTGATGAAGGGCCCCAGTGGTGATGAAGAGCTTTCCCGTGGTAATAAGCAGCTTCCCGTGGGATGAAGCAGTTTCAGGGGATCAAGCGTTCCCGTGGTGATGAAGCAGCTTCCCGTGGTTTGAAAGGGGGTTTTCCGTGGTGTGGGAAACAACTTCCAGTGGTGATGAAGCAGCTTTTCCCGTGGTGAAGCAGTTCCGTGGTGAAAGAAGCGCTTTCCCGTGGTGACAAGCGCTTCCCGTGTGAGAAGCAGCTTCCCGTGGGGATGAAACCGCTTCCCGTGGTGTGAAGTGGGTTCCAGTGGGGATAAGCAGCTTCCAGTGGTGTGGCGTTCCAGTGGTGATGAACAGCTTCCAGTGGGTGTGAAGCAGCTTTTCCCGTGGTGTGAAAAACAGCTTCCAGTGGTGATGAAGATTCCAGTGGTGAGAAGCATTTCCCGTGGTGTGAACGGCTTCAGTGGTAATGAAACGCTTCCTGGTGAGAAGCAGCTTCAGTGGTGATAAGCAGCTTTCCCGTGAAAGCGCTTCCCGTGGGGATGAAGCGCTTCCGTGGTTTGAAGCAGCTTCCCGTGGGGATGAAGCAGTTTTCCCGTGGTGGAAGTGGGTTCCAGTGGAGTGAAGCAGCTTCCAGGGTGTGAAGGGTTCCGTGGTGTGAAAAAATTCCGTGGTGATGAAGCAGCTTCCAGTGGTGAGAAGAGCTTCCCTGATGAAGCGCTTTCCGTGGTGATGAAGCACTTCCCGTGATGAAGTGGCTTTCCCGTGGAGAAGCAGCTTCCAGTGGTTTGAAGTGGCTTCCATGGTGATGAAAGCGTTCCCGTGGTGTGAAGCACTTCCAGTGGTGACGAAAGCAGCTTCCCGTGGTGATGAAGCGCTTCCCTGGTGATGAAAGGGTTCCGGGGGGAGAAGCGCTTCCCGTGGTGAGAACGCTTCCCCTGGTGATGAAGCAGCTTCCAGTTGGAAGCAGTTTCAAGTGATGAAGCGGCTTCCCGTGGTAATGAAGCAGCTTCCGTGGTGATGAGAGTTCCAGTGTGTGAAACAGTTTCCCGTGATAAGCAGTTCCAGTGGGATGAAGCAGCTTCCCTGGTAATGAAGCCTTCCAGTGGGGATGAAGCAGTTTCCAGTGGTGAGAAGTGGCTTCCAGTGGAGATGAAGCACTTCCAGTTGTGATGAAGGGCTTCCAGTGATGATGAAGCGCTTCCCGTGGTAATGAAGCAGCTTCCGTGGTGAGAAGAGCTTCCATGATAAGTGGCTTTAGTGTGATAGTGGGTTCCAGGTTTATGAAGCAGCTTCCGGTTATGAGGGCTTCAGTGGTGTGAAGCAGCTTCCAGTGGTGATGAAGCAGCTTCCGGGTGACGAACAGCTTCCAGTGGTGCGAAGCAGCTTCCCGTGGTGATGAAGCAGCTTCCCTGGGGTGAAGGAAATTCCATGGTGATGAAAGCACTTCCCTGGTGGAAACGCTTCCAGTGGGGATGAGCGGGTTCCAGTGGTGATGAAGCAGCTTCAGTGGTGTGAAGCAGCTTTCCCGTGGTGATGAAGCGGCTTCCCGTGGTGAGAACAGCTTCCAGTGGTGATGAACGCTTCCGTGGGAGAAGCGCTTCCATGGGGATGAAACGCTTCCCCTGGTGATGAGCAGCTTTTCCCTGGTGATGAAAACAGTTCCGTGGGGATGAAGCGGCTTCCCGTGGTGATGAACAGCTTCCCGGGGGTGAAAAAAGGGAGTTCCCGTGGTGATGAAGCGGCTTCCAGTGGTTATAAGCAGCTTCCTGGTGATGAAGCAGCTTCCCCGTGGTGATGAAGCAGCTTCCGGGTGATGAAGCAGCTTCCAGTGGTGATGAAGCAGCGCCAACCCGAGTAAAACCCCAATAAATATTTGTGTTTTCCCTGGCTTCCTTTACTTTTCCGTATTAAATACAGTTGTATTTAACACCATGTAAAACCTTTTCCCCGGGAAAGTACCACTGTTGTACACGGGGTAAAAACTTTTATCAATCTGACTTGGTACGCGTACCAAAAACAAAACCCCGTTTGGACCCAAAAACCCCCGTTGGTACAGCGTACACACAACAAACCTGACCTTTTACGCTACACCAAAAATTATATAACACAAAACAAATCCGCTTGGTACAGCGTAACACAACAAAAACCTACTTTGTACCGTACACCAAAAATCTTTTCTTTTAAAAGCGGCTTTAAAAACAA
>NW_026506268.1:0-17023 GCF_026875155.1 Cherax quadricarinatus
TAAAAAGGGGCATAAGTTCACCTGAAATTTTAAATAAATATCCCTAATTTTTCCGTCACGAGGGACCTGCCCTAAAAACTCTTTTTAAAACTAGGTACTTTTTTTGTTACTCCTGGCACTACAATTAAACACTTTTTCTCAGAGGAGTGGTCATAGAATCTTTCTTCACTCCGGATGTGGCAAATAGTGACCATAAATTTTGGTTGCCAGGGGGTTACCTCTTCTAAAATTTTTAAAAATTAACGCTCAGAAATTTTATTTTATATGCATTAACAATTCTGGTGTCTTATCAGTTCCAGGCTGACCTTTTAATTGCCAAAGAAATTTCTGTAATTAGGGGGCAATTCGGGAGGGTTTCGTCTCCACGGAAGTGCACCCAGATTGCCCAGATTCAAATTTTACATCTCCAGGTATTGCTCCTGATAAAAAATTGTCGGGACTTTCTTCATTTACATTTTTCCAATGCTGTCTAATTCCCACATTTATGCACTGGTAAACCCCATCCTTATGGAGGAAAACGTTTTGGCAACTGGGAGGGAGGACCTGATTAGCAGGATGGTCAGAAATAGAAATAATTAGAAGAAAGGGGTGGGAAAACCCTCTCATATGTGGTGTTTTGCCAAGGAGGGGATTTGGGAAATGAAGGGTTGTCCGGGGCAATTGGTGCAATTGCGGGTGGAAAAATACTGTAAGGAAAAGGGGTAACATTCATCGACACCTGGGACCTTTTTCTATGGCAAAATGCATGTATGCTGGGGATGGGGTTCACTTTTTGGGTGTGGGGGGGAGCAGGGAACTGAAAGGAGGGAGCAGTTGGGATTTTTAAAACAGGATATTATGGTATGGGTTTTGCGGGAAAACGGAAGCCCCAGTGTGTAATTTTATGATTTTGGGGGGAACAGTAAAAAATTTAAAACGAAAGATATTAAAAAGCCGGGGCCCTTGGGTAAAAGGGAAGTAATAGGTTTGTAAAAAAAAATAAAATGACAGGAAGGGTAAAAGAGAAAGGGAGCTTTCAATTTTTATTATGCTAATTCCGTATGCTGGGAATAAGATGGACGATTGAATTATTTTGCTAGTGTAGGTAACATTGTTATTTGCCTTAATGAGACGGGGTTTTTAACAAAAAGTCGGGACATGCCTGCGGAATGTCATATTTAGGGTTTTAAATTGTTTAAGAAGATAGAAGTTTTTGGGGGGGAGGTGGGGGGGCATTTTATTTTCCAGATCGCTTTAACTGTTTGCATAAAAACGGTATTAAACTGAAGTAACACATACAAGTCTGTTTGGATAGAATTTTCGAGGGGGATGAAAAACTGATTTTAGGAGGATATACCGTCCCCCCAAACTTAGATAGGGGGCCAAGGGGAAAATACGGGAGGAAATTGTTAAAGGGCCCCAAGGGACAAATGTAGTAATTCTAGGAGACTTTAATTTGTCATGTTGTTGGAATTTTTTGACTGGGGTTTAGAAACATAGACTTCTAGAAGTATTTTCAGGATTGTTTTTTTAAGCATTTTTGAAAAAACCCAAAGGGGAAATAACCTACTTGACTTAGTTATGGCAAACAATGAATCCCTTTTTAATAATTTTGAAATTTCAGAGGAACTGGGTGCTAGCGACCACAAATCAATTTACATTTAGCATTGAATGGAAGTACGATAGTAGCGATAACTCAGTAACAGTCCCAGATTTTCGCTTAGCAGATTACGATGGGCTTAGAGAACACTTATCATCTGTTGACTGGGGTAACGAAGAGAGCTAATCAATATGACAGTTTTCTGAACACTATACATGCTGCTCAAGAGCGTTTATATCCCATATAAAGAAATTAGATCAAATAGAAATGACCCAAAATGGATGAATAATAGGCTCAAATATCTACTAGGGCATAAGAAAGGAATTTATAGGTGTATCAAAAGAGGTGAGGGTCATCTTATGAATCAGTATATTGACATTAAGAGGGACATTAAAAAGGGGATAAGAAAAGCTAAAAGGGACTATGAAATTAAAGTTGCTAGGGATTCTAAAACCCAAAAAGTTTTTTCCAGGTCTATAGAACAAAAGTTAGAGATAAGATAGGTCCCCTTAAAAATAACTATGGGCACCTTACTGACAAAGAGAATGAAATGTGCTTGATTTTAAATAATTATTTTCTCTCAGTTTTTACACAGGAAGACACTAACAATATTCCAGTAATTAATTTTTACAGTGGGCTAGAAGAAGATAAATTATGTAACATCACAGTCACTAGTGAGATGGTTGTGAAGCAGATAGACAGACTGAAGCAAAATAAGTCGCCGGGTCCTGATGAGGTTTTTTCAAGGGTTCTTAAGGAATGCAAAATGGAACTCTGTGAACCATTAACTAATATTTTTAATTTATCTCTTCAAAACAGGTGTAGTGTCTGATATGTGGAAGATGGCTAATGTAACTCCTATTTTTAAAACAGGGGACAAGTCATTACCGTCAAATTACCGCCCAATAAGCCTGACCTCAATTGTAGGCAAATTACTAGAGTCAATTATAGCTGAGATTATAAGAAGCCATCTCGATAAGCATAGCTTGATTAATGATACTCAGCATGGATTCACAAGAGGCCGGTCTTGTCCTAATTTATTAACTTTTTCAGTAAAGCTTTTGAGGCTGTTGACCACAATAAAGAATTTGATATTATTACTTAGATTTTAGTAAGGCTTTTGATAGAGTTCCGCACCATAGACTGTTAAAGAAAGTGGCAGCTCATGGCATTGGGGGAAAAGTGCTCTCGTGGATCGAGTCATGGCTCACTGACAGGAAGCAGAGAGTGTCCATAAATGGGGTTAAATCCGAGTGGGGATCTGTAACAAGTGGCGTTCCACAGGGATCAGTCTTGGGCCCGTTGTTGTTTTTAATATATATCAATGATCTTGATGAGGGAATTACTAGTGATATGAGCAAATTCGATAATTGATTCAAACGTAGATGTTATGGAACTTCAGGAGGATTTAAACAAACTCTATTCTTGGTCGGAAAAGTGGCAGATGCAGTTCAATGTAGATAAATGCAAGGTTCTGAAGCTTGGGAGTGCCCATAACCCTAGTACTTATAAGTTAAATGATGTAGAACTTAGCCATACAGATTGCAAAAAGGACTTGGGGGTTATGGTGTGCAGCAACCTTAAACCAAGACAGCAATGCCTAAGCGTACGTAATAAGGCAAATAGATTACTGGGATTTATATCAAGAAGTGTAAGCAACAGAAGTCCAGAGGTGATACTGCAGCTTTATACATCATTAGTAAGGCCTCACCTAGATTATGCAGCTCAGTTCTGGTCTCCGTATTACAAAATGGACATAAATTCGTTAGAAAACATTCAGCGTGGATGACAAAATTAAACAAGCATTAAAAATCTTCCTTATAAAAAAGATTGAAGACCTTAAGTTACATTCACTTGTTAACGAAAAAAGGGGGGGAGACCTGATCGAATTATAAGTGGAAGTAGGTTTAAAAAAGGGGGAATTAAAGGTTTTGAGGATGTCTCTCCAAGAGAAAAACCCCGCAGTAAGGGTTTTAAAATTAGATAAGTTAGATTTAGAAAGGACATAGGAAAGTTTTGGGTTTGGAAATAGGGTAGTTGATAGGGGAAACAGTCTACCTTTTGGGGTTATTGGGGCCCTGGGACTTTGGGTAGTTTAAAAATCAGGTTGGATAAGTCATAATGGGAAGGGTTGGATTTGAGGGGGGGTTTTTCACATCAGAGTTATTTCTTGGGTGGCATTAAAAATTTGGGGTTTGGCAAATGTTTTTTAGGGGGATGAATTGTAAGGACCTGCCTATATGGGCCAGCAGCTCCTGCAGTGTTCCCCTTTTTTTAGTTCTTATGTTCTTAGGGGGGTACATTTCATGAGTAAAACACACAGTTATTGAATTGTTTTTTCCTCTAGTCATGAAATAATTACAAAAAACCCCTCCCATACATTACGGGCCCCTGCATTTTTCCAAAAGGGGTAACCCACATTTCTTTACCATACCCTTTACAAAGAGGAAATAGTCACACCTAAAAAAATATTTAGGGGCCTAAGAATCATCATTTAAACACCAGAAAGGTGCTAAATTTACTTATGTGAAAGTCTTTCTGAGTTTTACTAACCCCTACTGTAGATATTTTCCGGGAAGTCTATCAAAATTTTTACTGCATTAACACATTTTTTTCTCTTTGCCCAACCTGACAGTTACATAAACAGTGTCATACAATTGAGCTTTTTATCTGAAGAAAACCAGATAATTTAAATTTGTGGGACCCCACGTACTTTCAACCATCAAGATATTTACGTTTTAGAAAGTAGCTGGGATCCGGGCCAAATAATGATTTACTTTTTTTGATTTTCCTTTTTTATCATCAGTTTTTTCCCTTAACACAGGAAGGCTATTTTCAGCAAAACCATCATTTTAACTTAGAGCAATTTTTTTTTTTACTTTACTACTGTTGGTCGGGATTGCAACATTATCATTACTATCAAAAATTATCAATAGACACTTACACAGACTATATGGTGTCTTCCTTTGTGATATTGATAACAGTTGTTTTAATTTGGCATGACAACCTTACATTGTGATTACCTAAACACCTGATACATCTGTCAAGTTCCCCAATCTTTCAATTATTTTCCCATGAATTGTATGCAGAAAAGAAATCTCTTTTTTCTTTTGACTGGTTTTTTTTTAACTGGGCTACCCTTAGGAGGGATTTTTCCCTTTTTTCCCTTGGGGGGGAAATCTTATTCGATTCCTCACTTGATATGAACCTATGCAATTTTTTTGGAAATAATTTGATTTTAACATTGGGAAATTTTTTCCCTTTGTGAAACTTGCAATACCTCAAGTTATTATTGTTGCATTTTTAAAATGATTTTGTTGGCGGTCTGCAACTGCAAAATTTAAATTTCTTGTAGACCTGTCTTATTTCCCCCCAGACCAAAAAAACCCCTTGTGATATTTTTTTAAAGGGCCATTAAAGTGTTTTAAGTTTAATTTATTCGACAAGGGCACCAATAACCAGTCTGATTCCTTCAGATTATATTTATTACTTAAATTTTGAGATGCCCCCAGTTTAACTCTAAACGCTGTAAACCCTTTGAAGGGTTTGATCGGGAGTTTAAAAAATTTAACAATGATATTCACAGATCCAACCTACTTTGTTCTATATTCCATAAGTGATTTTCAATAAATCAAATCTTCCTTGTAAGAATCATTTCATTGGGAAAGGCTTTATGAGTATGTAGCATCCCTCTTACCTGTCCTTTGAGGTAAAATAATTTTTTCTACACAGGCTAGGGCACCCGTTTATGCACAGTCCTTTAAAAATTGACCAAAATCCTCCCAAATTTTTTTTCCCGGATTAAAAAAGGAAACATAATTCTGGGAGTTTTTTGGGAAAAAACATATTATTTGTTGGAGCAGATGATTAACTGCCGGTTTACACATTTTAATTTATTTAAGGCCTGACTTTTACAAAAAGAATCTTTTCCCCCTAAATTTATAAAACTGATTAATCATAAGATCAAATTCATCTCATCTAACAGTTTACTAACAAATTCCTTCACATTTTTTAAAATTTAAATTTTATGAACATACATTCCCAAAGCACTAAATACAATTTTAAATCATCAGTATTTACGTTTCTTGATTCATTAATTCCAAACATTTATTAATGCCTTGGTTACTCCCCCTTTTTAGCTTGCATGTGCTTTCTTTGCTCTATATTCCATATTTTGTCTTCTATACAATTTCCCCATTTTCACCTGATGCATTGATTAAATTCAACTTAATAACACTATTATTATAAATTTTGCACTTTTTAAAAGGAAATAGTACAACTTAAACCTTTTAATAAATCCTAGCTACTTGAGCTTAGCAATTAATTAAAAAATTATATAAATTTTAAATATACTAATACAAACCCTTTTGCCCGCCTTGGGTTATCAAAATTATTTTACAAATTAATATAAATCCTTGCCAAAATTTGGCATAAACAAAATTAATATTATACACATTAATAAATTAGCAAAAACTTGGCTTACAATTACTTACACTGATTAACTTTGGCCAGAATTGTCTTATCAAATTAGATTATACAAATTAATAAACTTAGCCCCAAATTGCAATCAAAAATTAAATTATACAATTTAAAAAAATCCTTGCCAGAATTTGGGAAGCAAATTAAATTATACACATTAAATTTAATCTTTTAGCCCCTTGAGCTTGCTTATCAAAATTTAAAATTTTAATAATTAAATCCAATAACATTAAATAAATTTGTGAACTTTAAAATCCCCCTCCTTCTGTCCCCTTTCACATATAATTATTAAGCAATTAACTAATTTAAAGACTTTTACTAATTACCTCCGTTTAAGAAGGACCAAGGCAAAACAATTGGGGAAAAAAACATTTATCGAATGTTTCATTATTACTAAAATAAATGAAAAAAAGATAATTTTATTTAAGTTAGACAAGTAGGAATTTGGGGCCCCCCTGGGTCGCAAAAAAAAACCCCCTTCGATACCTACCATGTCATATCCCCAATTCTCTGGGCCATTAATTACAAAAAGAAATATACATACACCAGAAAATGGTAAATATATAAATTTTTGGCTGTATATAAAAAATTTAAAAAAAGGGTTTATATAACACATTACATAACAAAGGAGAAAATCATAATATCACTCACCAATTTGACTGGGGTTTTAAAGTGTATCATACTCAGAAAACCCACTACTATCTATGAAAAAAATCTGGCCAGGTTCCCCTAAGACTTATGAGGTTCCTGGAGCGTCTTGTCCAGTCGCCCGATATTCAAGTTAGCCCGGGAATGCACATCCAACAATTTTGCCTCCTATTTGAGAGTGTCAACCCAATTTTACCTCTAAGCACGAAAAAAATTTTTCCCTTTCACTAATGTTTTGTTCAATTCAAAACAAACAATGGCGAGTGTCCTTTTGGCAGGTGCAAAAATTTCCCATTTTTTTGAAAAAATATTATTAAATACAGTATGGCCACTATTTACAAATTAAATTTTTTCTGGAAAATAATATGGTATTTTCCACGTTACTGAATTCACAAAAAACGTGATAACTGCTTGTTGCTACCAACAGTAAAAAAACCCACAAAATTACAGAGCTAGTGTTTTTTCCCTACTAGACCACACCTGGACCACACCATACCTCCTTTTTTTTAATCAGGAAAATCTTGATAAACCACGACCACTACCCTCTTTCCTCATAACTAATCTAGGCAAATTACCCCAAGACACTACTAAAGTCACTTTCAGACTTCATAATGAGGCAGCCACTAATAACTTCACAACAGCAATGACAAACATTGACTGGCACACTTGAGCTAAAAATCTATACAGATATTGACGAATGTATTAATAATTTTCTAAAAAAGACCCAACACCTCTATAACAAGCACTGCCCTAAAAAAACTAAACAGATGACAGCTAAGAGACTGAACAGTCCCTGGCTAACACCCAGCATCCTGAAATCCATAAATACAAAGCACCTATATAAAAAACAGTACAGAATGGGTCACATAACCAGAGACCAAACAAAACGTTACTCGTCAGTCCTAACCAGCCTGGTAAGAGGGGCTAAAAAATTGTATTATGAAAACAGATTATCCAACTTAAAAGGTGATTTAAAAAAACCTGAAAAACCCTATCAGAAATTCTAGGAACAAAAAAGATATCAGGAAATAGCCCAACTGAACTAACAAAACCAGATGAGCCCCAACTCCCACCAACTGAAACAGCAAACAGACTCAATGATTTCTTCTCCACCAATGGAAAAAACCTTGCCAATAAAATCCCAAGCTCAAATACCCCACCCAATGACTACCTCACTGGCAACTACTCAAACACACTGTTCCTAGCTCCGACCAACCCAACAGAAGTCTCCCTTATTATCAACACACTAGAAAACAAGACAGGAGAATTAAATAACTTACCACCCTTTATATATAAAAAAGTGTCGCAAGTGTTGTCACCAATCATTGCAACACTTCAACAAATCCATCTAATCCTCTACCTTCCCTACAGTTCTCAAAATAGCAAGGGTCACCCCGATCCATAAAGGAGGAGACCAAACAGACTTGAATAACTATAGGCCAATATTCAACTTACACCCTCTCTCTAAAATCTTCGAAAAATTAATTCATAAGCGAATCTATTCCTACCTCATCTCCCACAGCATACTCAACCCCTGTCAGTTTGGGTTCAGGCCTAATAAAAATATGAATGATGCTATTATACACATGCTAGAACAAATATACACTGCACTTGAGAAAAAAGAAGTCCCACTGGGATCTTCATTGATTTACATAAAGCTTTTGATACAGTTGACCATGATTTGCTCCACATAAAATTGTCGCACTATGGTATAAGGGGGCACTCCCTCAACTACCTTAAGTCATACCTCAGCAACATAAGCCAATACAGGAAGGCCCCACTTATACGGCGGGTTAGGTTCCAGGCTACCGCCGTAAAGCGGAAATCGCCGTAAAGTGGAACACCCTTTTTTTCCACTTATAAATGCATACAAACACTAGATAACAAGTTTACACTAACATATATTAAGTTAGCAATAGAAACCAGGCATCAAAAAAACAATAAAAAGGTACAATACACACATAGTGCACTCATTACTTACCTTAAAATATTTATAGTCTTAATCTAGGGTGAGACAAGTAGTATTTATTATAAGAAATCAAGTGTGGTATGTATTGTAATAGCCAGGCTACCTTACAGGCCACCCCACCCACACATACTATTCTATGATATTTAAGCATCCCAGAGCGATAAAATGTATATACAGTTCACTCATTACTTACCTTAAAATATTTGTAGTCTTAATGTAGGGTCAGGAGTAAGTAAATGAGATAAAACGAATAAATGAGAGAGAGAAAGAATGAGTACATGAGGTAACAGAAGCAGAGTTATGTAAACAAACCAGGCTCCCACATCTTTATATTTATGTTTATTTATTCTATTGTGGGGTGTATTTATCATCTTTTTATGTTATGTATCGTGTTTATTATATAATTTTGAAAAAAATATCATGGCTGGATTAATGAAAATGTGTATATTACCGTAATATACGACATTTAATGAGACTCCGTGGGCTATTGTTATTATCACCACTTGTGGAAGTCGTCTGCTACCACAGCTCACATTTATGTTTATTTATTCTACTGTGGGGTGTATTTATCTTATTTATATGTTATGCATCGTGTTTATTATATAATTTTGAAAAAAATATCATGGATGGATTAATGAAAATGTGTATATTACCGTAATATACGACATTTAATGAGACTCCGTGACTATTGTTATTATGGCGTCACTTGTGGAAGTCGTCTGCTCACATCTCACATTTATGTTTTTTATTCTACTGTGGGGTGTATTTATCTTATTTATATGTTATGCATCGTGTTTATTATATAATTTTGAAAAAAAATATCATGGCTGGATTAATGAAAATGTGTATATTACCGTAATATACGACATTTAATGAGACTCGGCGAGTATTGTTATTATGGCGTCACTTGTGGAAGTCGTTGCTCACATCTCACATTTATGTTTATTTATTCTACTGTGGGGTGTATTTATCTTATTTATATGCTATGCATCGTGTTTATTATATAATTTTGAAAAAAATATCATGGCTGGATTAATGAAAATGTGTATATTAACGTAATATACGACATTTAAATGACTCGATGTATGTAAGTTTATTTAGGTACAGGTATACATAAGTATAATTATCAGAGTATATATAAAATATGAAATAACTTTTAAAAACATTTGAAATTTTGGAGTTTCCAGACAAAAGGGGAGAGACTTAGTGTTTCCCTGAGCTCATGGAGAATGTAAACAAACAGGGTGGGGACGGTGACCGTATTAGAAAGTCCCGGTGGGGGGAGCCGTTATAGTGAGTTTTGGTCATTAATTTGAAATGTCCGTATTAGCGGAACGCCGTAAAGTGAAAAAGCCGTAAAGCGGGGCCTTCCTGTTTTATGTTTCAAAATGGAGCAAACTTTCTGCACAGCCAATTACAGTTGGTGCCCACAGGGAAGTGTCCTTGGCCTCTTCTCTTTCTCGTTTACACAAATGACCCACCAAAAAGCAAACGCAACTACTCAAACCCACACTATTTGCAGATGACACTACATAACGGTCTTCTCTCACCCAAGCCCAGTCATGCTAGCCAATACTGTGAGTACCGAATTACAGAAAAATTTTCTACTGGATAATGATAAAAAACTTACTCTAAAACACTGACAAAATTATTCATTCATTTTGGAAACAGAACTACAGATGCCCCTTTTTAACATAATGATAAAGGGGTTAAACCTTTTCACAAGCTAAACAGGGGGAAAAATTTTCTTAGGAATCCACCTTGATAATAGACTCAAATTTCAAACACATGTACAAAAAATTTTCCCAAAAATTTTTTCCCAAAAAGACGTAGGATTTACTTAAAAAGGATACGGTCCTTTTGTTCCACAGTCTGCCCCCCCTTGGCCCCTTTATGTCACTAAACTTATTTACCCCTATCTCCCCAATGGAATTTGTGCTTGGGGTCAAAAAACAATAAACCATTCAGACCATTAATTACCCAAAAAAAGGCTGCAGTCATTTTTGAAAAAAAAATTTTCCCCCAAACGGGCACCCAACCTCCACCAATTTCCCAAAATTTTAAAACCCCCTCCCAAAATACAAAACATCCAAAACTTTATTATTTACTTACTACTTCAAAAAAACACTTAATGGATATAAACCCTCCCCTCAAACGTCTCCTTCCCAAACTTAAAACAGAACACATGCCACAAACAATTCACAGATAAATTTTCTTTGATGTTCTGTGTCCATCTCACATTTATGCAAAAACTCAATGCACATAAAGGCACAAAAATCTGGAATTCTTTAAACCTGTGAATTAAAAAAAAAAAATTTTTGTTTATAAATTAAAAGTCTCTTTTTAAAAAAAACCCTTTTACTCACCCAAAAACTAAATAAATACTGAATAGTTGTATCTCATAAATTTTTTAACCCTGTGACCCCTATCAAAAAATTTTTTTTTTTTTTTAATTACATTACCTAACGAATACTCCATTCTACTGAAGGGACAGAAAACTCAGCAAATGCCATAAAACCCTTTGTCTTTAAAAATACTCATTTGTGCTTAATTTTTTATTTTTTTACATAATTTTTCCACTGATATATTTCTTGTTATTTTAAAAATTTGATTTAAATTTTAAGCCTCCCCCTTTAAGGGTTTCTGCATACAAGGGGCTTTTGGATGTTACATTTAAACCACTGATTTTTTTTGTACTCTTAATTTTTAATCATGTCCAAATTAATAATAAATAAAAAAAATAAATAAATGAAACAGGCAGTGAGCATCTCAGCATCAAAATCAGATGAACCCCATCCCCCCAAACTGAAAACACCCAAAACGGGACTCAATGTTTTCTTCCCACCACGGGAAAAAGAATTACCCGAGCACAATCCCAAGCTAAAACCCCCGTCCATCAGATTTCCCTCATGGGCCCCTCCCCGAATACACTTTTCCTAGCCCCAAACCCAAACCCCAAAACGAAGCCCCCCCTATCAACCCCCTTTAAAAAAGAAGGCGGGAAAGATATAAATAATTTCCCACTTATGAAAAAAAAAGCTTCTCAAGTATGTTCCCAAATTATTCACACTCTTTAACAAACCCATCAAAATCCTCCCCCCCTTTTTCCCCATAAATTTTCTCAAAATAGTGAGGGGTCACCCCAATCCAAAAAAGGAGGGGGTTTTAAAAAACAGACTTAAATTAAATAAGCCCAATATCTAACTTCCCTCGCTCTCAAAAATTTCTTTGAAAAATAAATTAAATAGGCGATCTTTTCCCAAAAATTTTGACTCTCAAGCATACTCAACCCCTCTCAGTTTGGATTCAGGACTAAAAAAAGCACTAATGTTGCAATTTACACATTCCCAAAAAAACTAATATAAAAGTGGCCCCTTTCGATTTTTCGCAAAAATTGGACCTTCGGGGGTTTGGGGAGGAGGCCCACAGGGAAGAGTTCCCCCAAATGACAAAATGCAAGAGCTTCAACTGGAACAGCATCAGACCCCACCCGAGGAACTTGTTCAGAGGGGGGAGGAAGGGTAGGGGTTGAGGTGCCTTTTTCCCAGTGTTTAAAGGGACATGTGTGGAATGTGGAATGAGTTCCCAAAGGTTTTTTTGAAAGTATCACCCCCTTGGGCAAGCTGGGAAAAAAGCTGTATTGAACATGTACAATTAAAAGTGTTGTGGGCCCACTTCAGGGAAATCTTAAGAAACGCCCGAAAAAAAACCTCTCTGGATAGTTTTTTTTGTGGCGCCCGAGGTCCCGTGGCCTTTCCGTTGTTCCCAAATGGCATTAAAAAAAGGGAAAAGAAAATAACCCCCCCCGATAAGGGCTTGCTACCCAAAAATTTCCCAATGGAAGGGAAAATTTTTCCCCTTTCCCAAAAAGTAGTTTTACACCTTCCTCTACACCTCCTCCCAAACTTCCATCCACCCAGAAGTCTTCAGTAAAGGTAAATATAATTTTTTATTATTATTTTTTTAAATGCCCTGTCAGTATTTGATTTTGATTTTCATTATGTAAATCTTTATTTAAATTTTAAAAAAAATTTTATTTTAATATTTTTGGGGTCGGACGGATTTTAATTTTTTTTTCCTTATTTCCCTTTTGGGGGGGGAAAAAGGTTTTTTGAGTTTCGTGAATTTCGACCTTCGGCGGGGTCTCTGGAATGGGTTAATCACGAAACTCAGGGGGGCCATTTACAACCCCCTCTTGAGAAAAAAAAAAATCCTGTGGGTTTTTCTTCATTAAATTTTGGTTAAAAGCTTTTTATACAGTCACCCTGATTTGGTTTCAAAATAAAATTAAAAACCATAGGGGATAGGGGGCAAATCCTTCAACTTTCCAAAGCATACCTTGTAACAGAAGCCCCAAAATGTGTTCACAAATGGGGGCAACTCTTCCACAAACTAATTACAGTTTTGGGGGCCCACAAGGAAGGGGTCCCCTTTGGGCCCCCTCCTCTTTCCCCATTTTTCATCATTGACCTACCCAATGCCCTCACTACTCAAACCCCTTTTTTTTTGCGATGAAAAAAAACATACTTTTTCTCTCACCCAAAACCCCCGTATATGGCCAACACTGTTAATTTCTGAAATTGGGAGAAAATATCTACTTTTGGGTGTGACTAAAAGCTTTCATGGAAAAACTGAAAAAAACCCATTTCATTTCAGGGTTTTTAAAAAGAGCCACAAATGTTCCCCTTAACATAACGCTAAAGGATCACAAAATTTACAAGATGCCCCAGGGGGGAAAATTCCTAGGAACCATTGACAACCGCCTTAAATTCCAGAAAAATAAACCAAAATTTCCAAGGAAAAATTTTAAAACAGTAGGAAAAACTACAAAAAAATACGGTACTTGTTTCCCAATCCGCTCTCCTTGCACTGTACACTCATTATTACCTTATTCACCTATGGAATTTGTGCATGGGGAGCAACAAATTAAATAAACCCAAAACCACTAAAAAAACCCAAAAAAAAGGCTTGCAAATCGAATGATAACAAATTCCCACCAAGAGAGCAATTTCTCCACCAATATTCAAAAAGTCTAAAAACCCATCACCGTAAAGAACATCCAAAATTTTTCTTGTTTTACCCCACATACATAGAAAAATCACTCAAACATAAAACCCCTTTATCAAACCCTTTTCCCCACCAACCCCAAAAAGAATGCTGGGCTTTAACCCCAAGGGAAAATCACCCGATTCCTAAAAATAAGCGGGTGCACCAGGAAATCTGTGGAGGGGCAAAGAACTTTGTCCTTGGAAAACAAAGAGGGGAATATATGAGAGTATAGTTTTTTTCCAATGCCCCCTGTTGGGTGTGAAGCCCTGGGTGATGAATGTTTTCAGCAAAGGGGAAGGGTTTTAGGCAGGGGGAGATTTTCAAAGTTTTTGAGGGCAAAGTGTGGGTATGAATATAATGCAGAGAATTTTTTAGTTTGGGAAAAATTTTTAGGAGGTGCGGGATTGCCAAAAAAGGGTTTTCCAGGGGGGGCTGAGGAAAGGGGTTTTTGAGGGGGGGTTCGGACATGTAGAGAGAATGGAGCGAAACAGAATGACTTCAAGAGTGTTTTGTTGTAGTGGAAGGAAGGCGGGGGTAGGGGTCGGCTAGGAAAGGTTTGGGGGGGGAGGGGGTTTAAAAGGGGGTTTTGTGTTGGGAGGGGTTGGGAAATTTTCCCGCGGGCCCTGGGGTGAGCGGTTTTTTGATAGGAGTGAATGGAGAAAAAATGGTTTTTTAAAACTTGACGTGCTGTTGGAGTGTGGGGCAAAGTGGGCTTTTATGAAGGGATTCGGGAAAAAAAGGGAGGCCGGACTTGAGTCCTGGAGATGGGAAGTACAGTGCCCCGACTCTGAAGGAGGGGTGTTAAAGTTTTCAGTTTTAAAAAAATGTTTTTTTTAAAGCACCCTTTGGGAAGGGAAAAAGAGGAGTGAATGATGGTGGAAAATTTTTTTTTTCGGGCCCCCCCTGCCTTGGTGGGGAAAACGGGAGTGTGTTAATAATAAAATAAAAATCCAGTTTTTTATGTCCCCGTGTCCCCAACAATTGGGGATCCTTTTTTTTGAAAAGCTTGGGACTGGAAAATTTTTTGGATTTCAGATTTTTTTTAGATTTTCAAAATTTGGTAATTTTATGCATTTAAAAAGGGAACCCGCTTGGTGATGGGACCTAAATCTTAAAAAATTGTCTGTAATTTTACACATATGTTTCCCCCAAAAAAAAAAATATGTCACTTTTACCCAAAAAAAAGATAAAAGTAGGTCCAGACATACAACTAAGCCCGCCTTTTGCTCACTCCCATGCGACCAATCCAGTTCTTTAAAACATGATCAAGATCCTCATTTTCCCTTCTATGCAATATTTTTCTATATTTCATTTACTTCTGTTCATCACTTTCAGCACAGAACTTCAACAATTTGTCCTTCTGTTTCTTTAGGTGGTAGATAGTGGTTGTTCCAGCACCAGACTCCTCAGTCAGATGTTTCACACTTATGCCACTGTCAAGTTTTTTCAACAGCCTGACTTTCTGTGATATACATGAACATAAATGCTTCTTCTATTTCTTTTCACTAATACCCATAGACCTTTTTGACATTTTCGGCAATATCTCCACACAAAACATGCTGTAATCAGTGAGTAACTGCTGATGACAATAAACTGAATGATCCATTTGTGGCATGTAATGTCAACACTCGAAAAATTTCAGATTTTAGAGGTTTTTGGAGTTTGGAATTTTGGATAAAGGATTCTCTACTGTAACAAAATGTGAAAAATGTCACACTAATTATGGTATATAGTACTTCATGGCGGTGTTGTGGGTGGATATCGGCAGAAAGGTCATAGTTAGCATAGTAAATCAGAAGTGGTTAAGAAATCAGTGTGTGTCTGCACCAATGATGGAAACATTGGAAAATACTTGTCTTGTAAAAACATGGCTAGGACTGAATTGTGTAGTTATGATTTATGAGTTATGGTAGGGTATTATGGAAAGAATTAGAGGTAATACAGAGAGCAGAACTGCATATGAACAAGGATGATACTGTGCTGTTGGTAGATTCTAGAGAAGATGCAAAGGTTAGTGGACGAGTTTGGGAGGGTGTGCAAAGAAAGAAAGTTAAAAGTGAACATAGATAACAGTAAGGTGATGAGGGTATCAAGTAAAGAAGGTAAAGAAAAATTGGATATCACATTAGAGGGAGAGAGTATGGAAGAAGTGAATGTGTTCAGATATTTGGGAGTAGATTTGCCAGCAGATAGGTTTATGAAGAACGAGGTTAACCATAGAACTGATGAAGGAAAAAAAGTGAGTGGTGCACTGAGTTATCTGTGGAGACATAAAACATTATCCATGTAGGCAAAGAAGGGAATGTACAAGAGTATAATGGTACCAACATTCTTATATGGGTGTGAAGCATGGGTTGTGAATGCTGCAGTGAAGAGGAGGTTGGAGGCAATGGAGATGTCAAGTCTAAGGGCAATGTGTAGTGTAAATATTATGCAGAGAATTTGTATTGTGGAAATTAGGTGGTGGAGTTACAAAAAGTATTATTCAGAGGGCTAAAGAGAGGTTATCGAGGTGGTTTGGTCATTTACAGAGGATGGAGCAAAATAGAATGATTTGGAGGGTGTATAAATCTGTAGTGGAGGGGAAGAGGGGGTAGGAGTCATCCTAGAAAAGGATGGAGTGGGTAAAAGAGGTTTAGTGTGCAAGGGGTATCTACATGCAACAGGCATGTGAATGGAGACAAATGGTTTTTGGGACCTGACGAGCTGTTGGAGTGTGAGCAGGGTAATATTTTGTGAAGGGATGCAGGGAAACCGGTTAGCCAGACTCGAGTCCTGGAGGTGGAGTTTGAGTTACATACTGGCTGTTTGGAGTGACATCTAAACTGCCATATCTGGGCACCTCTGCAAAGACAGTGATTATGTGTAAATGATGGTGAAAGTGTTTCTTACTTTTTTGGGTCACCCTGCCTCAGTAGAAGACAGCCAACATGTTGAAAAAAATAATAATCATCTTTATTTCTACAAGTACATGTACAATGTATACAGGCCTAGCTGACATCAATGACATACTATTACATAGAAAGCCCCTTGTTATGTAGAGCATTTCCAGCAAATTAGGTGAATTTTGTTCCCAGGATGACCCACACCAGTCAACAAACACCCAGGTATCTATTTTACTGATAGGTGAACAGGGGCAGCAAGTGACTTAAGGAAACTCATCTTAACCCTTTCAGGGTCCGTCCCGTAGATCTACGGCTGGTCGGTGAGTGTCCAAACCGTAGATCTACGCCAAAATTCTAGCGCCGTCAAATTTAGCGCGAAAGCGTCATAGGCCACATGAGAGAATGGGTCTGCGC
>NW_026506269.1:0-17657 GCF_026875155.1 Cherax quadricarinatus
AAACTTGGCTCGTAAAAGAATGGTCTAAAAGTAAAAGGGTTTAATTTTTAAAAAAACCGGAGCAGTGTTTTTTTGTGGGGGGGAAATACCTTTCCCTACCTTTTCCCCCCCAACATGTTTCTACAAAAATATTTTATCCCCCACAAAACCTTGGCTAAAATTTTCAAGGGCTTAAACAAGAGGAGAAAGTTCAATTTTTAAAAATTTCCATGGTTGGACCAAAAAAAAAATGGGGAGGTGGGAGGGGGGAAAAAGGAGAGAGAGGGAAGAAAAGGAAAAGGAAAGAAGAAAAGAGGAAGGAGAGAAAAAGAAAGGAGGAGAAAAAAAGGAGGAGGGGAGGAGGAGGGGGGAAGGGGAGGAAAGGGAAAGAGGAAAGGGGAAGAGGGAAAAGGAGGAGGAGGGGAGGAGGAGGGGGAGGAGGAGGGGGAGGAGGAGGAGAAGGGAAAAAAAGGGAGGAGAGGGAAAAGGAGGAGGAGGAAAAGGAAAAAAAGGAGGGGGAGGAGGAGGGGAGGAAGGAGAAGAAAAAAAAGGAGGAGGGAGGGGGGGGAGGAGGAGGAGGAGGAGAAGGAGGGGGAGGAGGGGGAAAAAGGAGGGGAGAGGGGGAAGGAGGAGGAGAAGGAGGGGGGAAAGAAGGGAGGGGGAGAAGGGGGAAAAAGGAAAAGGAGGAGGGGGGGGAAGGGAAGGAGGAGAAGAAGGGGAGGAAAGGAAAGGGGGGGAAAAGGGAGGGGGAAGGGGAAAGGAGGAGGAGGGGGAAGGAAAGGGGGAAGGGAGGAGGAGGAGGGGGAGGGGGGGAGGAGAAGGGAGGGGGAAAGGAGGAGGAGAAGGGAGGGGAGGAGGAGGAGGAGGAGAAGGAGAAGAGGAGGGGAAAAAGGGGGAGGAAAAGGAAAAGGGGGAGAGGAAAGGAAAAGAAGGGGGAGGAGGAAAAGGAGGGGGGAAAAAGGAAAAAGGGGGGGAGGAAAAGGGGGGAGGAAGAGGAGGAGGAAGGGAGGGGGAGAGGAGGAGGGAAAAGGGGGGGGAAAGAGGAGGAGGAAAAGGAGGGGAAGAGGAGGGGGGGGAAGGGGGAAAAGGGAAAGAGGAGGGGGAAAGAGGGGGGGGAAAAGGGGGGAGGAAGGGAGGGGAAGAGGAGGGGGAAGAGGGGGGGGGGGGGGGGGGGGGAGGGGGAAGAGGAGGAGGGGGGGAAGAAAGGGGGGGAGGGGAAAAAGAGGGGGGGAAAGGGGAAGGGGGGAAGGAGGGAAGAGGGGAGGCAGAGGAGGGGGCAGGGGGGGGAAAAGGAGGGGGAAAGGAGGAGGAAAAGGAGGAGGAAGAG
Source organism: Cherax quadricarinatus (assembly GCF_026875155.1). Lineage (NCBI taxonomy): Eukaryota > Metazoa > Arthropoda > Malacostraca > Decapoda > Parastacidae > Cherax > Cherax quadricarinatus. The sequence goes on from NW_026506269.1 coordinate 1,307, forward strand.
GAGGAGGAAGAAGGGGGGGGGAAAAGAGGGAGGAAGAGGAGGGGAAAGGAGGGGAAGAGGAGGAGGAAGAGGAGGGGGAAGAGGAGGAGGAAAGGGGGAGGGGGGAAGGGGAAGAAGGGAGGGGAAAAAAAGAGGAGGAAGGGAGGAGGAAGAGGAGGAGGAAGAGGAGGAAGGAAGAGGAGGAGGGGAAAGAAGAGGGGGAAGAAAGGAGGAGGAAGGGGGGAAGAGGAGGGGGAAAAGAGGAAAAGTGAACGTAGAACTACGTTTGGACAGTTTAAGTGTTAAACAATAATATACAGTACCTCACTCTTCTCCTTAAAAATTTCAATAAGCTGCAGAGTGATGGGCGCCACAAGGTCAGGGTTGTCTTGTGCCAGAGCAGCAAGAGCAGCTGCACCAGCTGCACGTACAGCACTCACTGGGTGAACTACATCACCTAACACACCCTCACTTAATGCTCCATCTGCCTGAAATATTATTACAACATATAATTAATTTTCACTATATTAATCTATCAGTACTAAATACATGTGCCCAGTTATCCTGCAAGTGATTATTAATCTGTCAATGTTGACTACAACAAGTGTTCAATTACCCTGCAAGTGATTATTAAATTTTCAATGTTTATACAAAAGTGCCCGTTATCCTGCAAGTGATTATTAATCTGTCAATGTTGACTACAACAAGTGCCCAGTTACCCTGCAAGTGATTATTAATCTGTCAATGTTGACTACAACAAGTGCCCAGTTACCCTGCAAGTGATTATTATCTGTCAATGTTGACTACAACACGGTGCCCGTTACCGGCAAGTGATTATTAATCATGTCATTGTTGACTACAACAAGTGCCAGTACCCGCAAGTGATTATTAATCTGTCAAGTTGACTACAACAAGTGCTCAATTATCCAGCAAGTGATTATTAATCTGTCAATGTTGATATCAACAAGTGCTCAAATTTCCAAGCATAAGTTGATACTGCCCCACACACTGAGCGCTTCAAATGCCAAACATACCTAATTTTTTTACAAAAGAAACATAAGAACATAAAGCCATGAACACTGCAGCAGGACCGTTGGCCCATCTTGGCCACGTCCTTAACAAACCACCCCACTAACAGGAATATGGGGAAGTACCCTGGCTGGTTTTGTGTGGGGAAGTACCCAGGCTGTTTGTGTGAAGAAATACCTGCCTGGTGTGGGGAAGTTACCCTGCTGGTTTGTGTGGGGTAATACCTGGCTGGTTTGTGTAGGCAAGCACTATGCCTGGTTTTGTGTGGGTAAGTACCCTGGCTGTTTTTTTTTTTGTTTTTTTTTTTTTTTTTTGTTTTTTTTTGGGGATGTACCACTGGATGGTTTGTGTAGGCAAGCACAATGGATGGTTTGTGGTGGGGTAAGTACCCCCCCTGGCTGGTTTGTGGTGGGGAGTACCCTGGCTTGGGTTTGTGTGGGGAGTTACCCCTGGCTGGTTGGTGTAGGGCAAGAACAATGGCTGGTTTGTGTGGGTAAGTTACCTGGGATGGATTCGTGTGGGTAAGTACCTGGACTGGTTCGTGTGGGTAAGCTACCCTGGCTGGTTCGTTGTGGGTAAGTACCATGGCGGGTTCGTGTGGGGGTAAGTACCCTGGTGGTTTGACTGTGGGTAGGTTACTGGCTGAGTTTTGTGTGGGGGAAGTACCCGTGGGCTGGTGGTTGTTGTGTGGGGGGTAAGGAGTACCCTGTCTGGTGTGTGAGGAAGTACCCTGGCTGGAGATTTGTGGGTAAGTACCCTGGCGGGTTGTGTGGGTAAGTACCTGGCTGTGTTTGTGTGGGTAAGTACCCTGGTGGTGTGTGTGGGTTGGAGTACCATGGCTGTTTGTGTGGGAAAAGTACCCTTCTGGTGTGTGTGGAAGTACCTGTCTGGTGGTGAGGGAAGTTACCCTGGCTGGTTTGTGGCTGTGTGAGATAATGTACCCTGTCTGGGGGATGTGGGAGGAAAAGTTACCGTCTGGTGTATGTGTGAGATGTACCCTGGCTGGAGTGTGAGGAAGGTACTCAGGCTGCTTTGTGTGGGTAAGTACCCTTGTTGGTGTGGTGAGGAAGTACCCTGGTGGTTTGTGAGAGCAAGTACACAGGCTGGTTTGTGTGGTAAGTACCCTGTCTGGTGTGTGGGGGAAATACCGGGCAGGTTTGTGTGGGGAAATACCTGGGCAGGTTTGTGTTGTGGGGAAGGGAAGTACCCTGTCTGGTGTTGTGGCGGATACTGTACCATGGCTGGTTTGTGGAGAAAAGTTTGCACCTACATGGGGTGTGCGGGGAAGTACTGGCTTGTTTGAGCTTGCTGGGGTAGTTACCCTGTCTGGTGTGTGGGAGTGTACCCTGGCTGCTTTTGTGTGGGGAAGTATCCCTGTCTGGGATGTGGGGATAGTACCCTGTCTGGGGTGTGGGAAGTACCTGGCTGAGTGTGTGGGGAATTACCCGGGCGGTGTGTGGGGAATGTACCCTTGGTGGTGTGTTTTGGGGATGTTACCCTGGCTGGTGTGCAGGGAAGTACCCTGGCTGGTTTTGTGTGAGGAAGTACCCTGGCTGGTGTGTGTGGGGATAGTACCCTGGCTGGTGTGTGTGGGGGAAGTAACCTGGCTGGTGTATGGGGAAGTACCCTGGCTGAGTTTGTGTGAGGATGTACCGTGGCTAGTCGTGTAAGGGAAGGTACACTGGCTGGGTGTGTGCAGTAGTTCCCTGGCCTGCTCTTTGTGTTGGGAAAAGTACCCCTGTCGGTGTGTGGGGGTAAGTCCCTGTCTGGTGTGTAGCGGGAAGTTCCCTGGGATTAGTGTGTGGGGAAGTACCCTGGCTGGTGGTTGTGAGGGTGGAAGTCCCATGGCTGGTATGTGTGGAGAATACCCCCTGTCAGGGTGTATGTGTGGGAAGTTACCTTGGCTGGTTTTGTGGGGAAGTACCCTGGCTGGGTGTGTGGGGAAGGGAGCGATATAGCAGTACCCTTGTGGGTGTCTTGGTTATGTTTGGTCGTTGAAGGCAAGTAACTGGCTGGTGTCTTATTTCCGTGTGTGTGGAAGTTAAAAAAAATAAAAACCCCACCTGGTTAGAGGTTGTCAGGTGGCGGGTGTTGAGTAGGGAAGTACCCTGGCTGGTGTGGTTAGTGTTGTTCTCTAGTGTCGGGGACGAACAAGTACCCCTGGCTGGTGTGTGGTTGAAGTACCTCTGGCTGGTATGTGAGGAAGTACCCTGGTGGTTGTGTGTGGAAGTACCCTGGGCTGGTGTGTGGGGAAGTACCCTGGCTGGTGTTGTGGGGACGTACCCTGGCTGGTGTGTGGGGAGTACCCTGGTGGTGTGTGGGGGGGAGACACAGTACCGTCTCGGCTGTGGATGTGTGGGGAAGTGCCCTGGCTGGGCGTGTTGGGGACAACAGTACCTGGGCTGGTGTGTGTGGGGAATGCGTACCCTGGCTGGTGTGTGCGGGTAGTACCCTGGTAGGTGCATATGTGGGGAAGTATCCTGCTGGTGGCTGTTGGGGAAGTTCACCCTGGGCTGGTTTGTGTGAGGGATAGTACCCTGTCCGTGTGTGTGGGTAGTTACCCGGCGGGGGTGTGTGGGTGAAGTACCCTGGCTGGGGTGGGGGGGATAGTAACCCTGGCTGGGGGTGTGGGGGGGAAGTACCCTGGGCGGGTGTGTGGGGAAGTACCATTTGGATTGGTCCCCGTCCCCGATCTCTTCAGCGTATATATTAGTGTGGGGAATCGTGGACCCTGGAATGGTGTGTGGGGAAGTACCCTGGATGGTGTTGTGGGGAAGATACCTCTGAGTTGGGTGTGTGGGGAAGACTGGAGTGAACCTGGCTTGAGTGTGTGGGGGGAAAGTCACACCTGGATGATACTGGGTGATGTGGGGAAGTACCCTGGTGGATGTGTGGGGAGTACCTTGGCTGGTTTGTTGTGGGGATGTACCCGGGTGGTGTGTGCGGGAAGAGTACCCCAGGCTGGTGTAGGATTGTGGGGAAGATACCCAGGCTGGTGTGTGGGGAAGTACCTGGCTGGTTGTGTGTGGGGAGTACCCTGGCATGGTGTGTTGGGGAAGTACCCTGGCTGGTGTGTGGGAGGGAAAGTACCCTGCGTGGTTTGTAGTTTGTGGGGAAAGTACCCTTGGACTGGTTATGTAGTGGGGAAAGTACCCTTGGCTGGTATGTGTGAAGGTTAGTACCCTGTCCGGTGTGTGAGGGAAGTACCCTGGGTGGGTTGTTGTGGTGGAAGATTACCCGTGGCTGGTGTGTGGCGGAAGAAAGTACCCTGGCTCGGTGTTTGGAGGAAGTACTGGTGGTATGTGAGGAAGTTCCCTGGGCTGGAGTGGTGGGAGTACCCTGGCTTGGTATTATGTGTGGTGGGAAGTTCCGCTGGCTGGAGTGTGTGGGGACGTACCCTGGCCTCTGGGGGGGTGTGTTGGGGAAGTACCCTGGTGGGGTTGTGGGGAAGTCCCCTGGCTGGGTGTGTGAGGGGTGAAGTAGTTCTGGTGGTGTGTGGGGGGAAGGTAATCCCTGGCTGGTATGTTGTGGGATAGTACCTGGCCTGGTGTGTGGGGGCGGGAAGTACCCTGGCTGGTGGTTTGTGGGTAAGTTACCCTGGCTGGTGTGTGGGGAAGTACCCTGGCTGTGTGTGTGGGGGAGAAGTACCCTGGCTGTTGGGTGAGTGTGGGAAGTACCCTGGGCTGGTGTGTGGGGTAAGTACCCTGGTGGTGGTGGGGGAAGTACCCTGGCTGGTGTGTGTGTGTGTGAGAAGTACCCTGGCTGTGTGTGGGAGGAAGTTCCCTGGTGGGTGTGTGGGAAGTTACCTGGGCTGGTCTTGGTGTGGGGGAAGAAGTACCCTGGCTAGGTGTGTGGGGATACACGTACCCCGGTTGGTGTGCCTGGGGAAGTACCCTGGCTGGGCTGTTGTGCTGGGAACAGTACCCTGGCTGGTGTGTGGGGGAGTACCCTTGCTGGTTGTGTAAATTTTTTCAGTGTTGGGGATTAGTACCCCTGGCTGGTGTTAAGTGGTGGAGTAAGATGTAGCTCCTGGCTGCGGTAGTCTGTGGGGATGTAAGTACCCTGGCTGGTTATTATGGTGTGGGGGAAAGTACCCTGGGCTGGTGTGGTGGGTGAAGTACCCTGGCTGGTAGTACCCTATCTTTCAGTATGTCTGAAGTTGCTATCCCTCATAATTGAGAAAGTCAATAATGGTGATGATAAATCACTTTAAGAGACTTACCTCCCCATAGAAATGGTGACGCTTTAATTATGGGTTTAAGTTCCGTTATACCAAAGTTACTGTTTTCAGTAATAAAGAAAAATAAACAAAAAAATATTGAAAAGTAGAACGAAATTAAGACTGAATTGCTTACCTCCATCGTTAGCTTTGGTCCAGAGCTCTGCAGCTAAGTGAGCTAGTCCATCGGATTACTCTCATACTTATGCCACCCACAGTCTATAGTGCCACAGTAACCAACCATTCAATTGTCAACCCGTCAATCTTGGAATGTGATTCACCAAAAAACATAGACATAATCCCTTCAGGCATGAGTCAAGAATTAACAGTTGTTAACTACACAGAAAATTGTATGTTTGGTTTGGTTACGAAGTTACTTTACTAAACTTTTTCTTTATATTCTGCAGTTTGCAACAACAGTTGATTGATTCATATATTTAAGCTGTATCATTTAACATTCTTGCTAATATCTAAAAGCATGAATTTAAATGTAATTTTTTTACACAATTCAGTGCAACACAAGTCCAACCAATCAACCATTCACATTCTATAAACTTCTCATTTGTATCTCAATTGACCCAAAGTTCTCAACTTAGAGATTGGCAAACTATTCCCAAACAATTCATTATTCACTGGAAAGATATGTTGTGTTTAAGACCCATCTAAGAACTGTCTGTGCAAGCAATAGTCAATGCTTCACAGGCATAACTGACTTCTGAATTATTTTTGGAAAAAAAATAAAAAAACAAAAAATTTTTTTTTTTTGTTGTTTTAATGCGAATGAGCGCATTTTTTCATGGCATTCCCTGAATTTTGTCCCTTACTGGCACACCGAGTGCACAGACTTATTCTCTCTATGTCTAGGTAACCTCCGGTTAATGTGCCTAAGGATTGAAAGCCGTATAAAATAAAACGTGTAGATTCTTACAAATTGGAGCGTTATGCATGTGTACGTTGTTCTACGTTTGGGACGAATTTAAGGTAAAGTTTAAGAAAACAACCTATGGTTTGTTGGGGGGGGAAAAAGTTGTTCACACCTCTCACAAGAGTGCTTACAACTACCTTGTTGGGAAGAGGATCACCACTCTCACAAAACATCTTCCAAACACCTTGTGGGTGATGAAAGGGAGTATCACACTTCACAAGACATCTTCCTTACACCTTGTTGGAAGAGTTCACGACCTCTAACAAGGACATCTTCCTAACACCTTGTGGAGTCTAAGGAGGTATCACTACCCTCTCACAAGACATCTTCCTAAACACCTTGTGGGAAGTGCTATCACATCCTCCACAAAGATCATCTGCCAAATCATCTTGGGGAAGAAGTGGATACATCCTACTCACAAAGACATTTCCAGAACATCTTGGGGGAAGTGTGGTACACCTCTCACAAGAACATCTTCCAAACATCTTGTGGGAAAGAGTGGTACACCTCTCCAAAAAATCTTCCAAACATCTAGTGGGAAAAAGAGTGAGTAACATCTCACAAAACATCTTCCTAACACCTTGTGGGAATGAGTATCTCCACCTCTACAAGACATCTTTCCTTAACACCTAGTGGGAAGAGTATCACACCTCTCACAAAACATCTTCCAAACCATCTTGTGGGGAAGATGTCCATATGTACACCTCTCCAACAATGTTCATAATAGTGCACACCCATCATTTTATTTCTGAACCTTTTTTAAAGCCTACACAACGGGTTTTAGCTTGCAATGACATAATCTAGGAGTTTGCTCCACTTCATCTACAAACTCTATACAAATTGTGCCTTCTTTTATGCTTTTCTAAATCAAAATTTTTTCAAATGTGAACCAACTGACTGCGAAATTCTTCCTCAGTTTGACTATTTTTAGGACGTTATTTATATACCCTTTCTTTTTATGCCTGGTTTCCATATTACGCACCTCAATCTAATTCTATTCCCCTTAAATTCTACACCTTTCTAGATGAGTGTAGATTCAGTGCTCTTGTCTATCGCCTTTGTATGAATAGATTTCTGATACCAGTCTGTTAAGAAAAAGATGCAGTCATTTCAATAACTATGTAAAATTAAAAAAAAAAATTATATTGTTACCCTTGTTTATCTTTCAATTAGCATAACATTCTCTATCATGTGCTGTTATACTTTTACTAATACAAGTCTTATATTTTCGTATGTATCCCCCAAAATCGCACAAATTTTAAACAAATTATATAAATTTACTAAATTCAAATTTTCTACATGTTATTTCTGGAAAAATCTTAGGAGGTAGGTAGTTACTGTGTTCACCATATAAGGTTTTTGCAAGCAAGAGTGAAATACAATTTACTTAATATGAAAAACTCCGCAGTGTATCTAAAAGAAAGAAGATGGCTTGGGAGATGTGGAATAATAGTTCAGGTTGACTAGGGAACATTGCTGGGACATGAATGGACATCACATGCAGCTTTGCATACACTTCATATACCTAGCAAATGTGACTGACACGCTAATATCCAAACTCAATCAGAACTACCATGGACAATATAAATCCCGTCTTTAAGACTTACAGTTTTCCCCTATTCCTAGCCTAATAGTTAAAGAAGTGCGAGTCGGTAAACATAATAGAAGGAGAAATTAGAAAAGTGATTAACTCAGTAACCAATAGATTAACTACTGTAAATTCTGTTAAGAATGCAATATCAGAGATATACTGGGCTTAGGTATCAATCTGAAGTCTTCACAATAATAACCTGAAAACTCAAAAATTTGTGCACAAGTGCCAAGATATACACATGTATAGGAAGAGAGGTTACAATATATTTTCTTTTTTTTTGGAAATAGTAAACTCATAACCAAATTATTACAATATAGCAAATCACACACTATTACCCTCAGGTACATTCGAATAATGGATTTCCATGATCAGTAAGAATATGGTTTTATTCCCTTTTTTTCTGATGGTAAATTACACACTAAAGGTAACTATAATATTGTAATGGGAAAATACCTTCTCGAATTATGCTCTAGCAAGTTCAGCGATTTCAGGCAATATTATGAATGGTTGTTTGTTGCGCCCATTTGGAGCCTTTTTCGTCCATAATTCATTGCTGCAGTACAACCAACTCATAGCTAGTTCGCTTTGATACCTCCTATTTGTTATATCGACAGTTGCTAGATAACAATAAACCTCTGAAATTTATCAATTCAAAATACCTACTATAAAAGTGATCAGAATTTGGTTAGTTGGCCACAATTTCTCACACAATTCATTGTATGCCCAATTTCAAAAATTAGGTCAGACATTAAACCATACAAACATTCCTGTAGCAATTAAATAAACAGTTTCTCTGCTCATTAGTAACTTTACAGACCCATGTCTGTCTTTATGCTTGCTTTCCATTTTGAATTGTTTTGTTCCTGGTCATCAGGCTCTGATCCACAGGAGGCTGCTCATGACAGGCCACGGGGGAATTGAGCCCCTGGAACTATCTCCAGGTAAATCACAAATAAAAAAAAGATTTACTGGTATGCTGACTAAGGCATTATTGTTAAAATATGGTTTAAACATATATCAGTGCATTTGTGTGTATGCATTTTTAGACCCTCTGATGTTGACGTGGTGGGGTGGCTCTGGGTGTGAGGGGGGTACTCCGGACTTCGGCTATATTCATTTCTAATGTCCGCTGTCGGTGAGTGCCACTAGGTCTCAATGGTTGTTTGCTGGCATGATACATGGCATATTGGCTGCCGGGATTTGTGCGCCATGTTTTTCTATGTTGAGGACCATGGATATGAGGAATTACAAACCATAAATACATAAAAAATACCAGCCCATCCCTACATATCCACACCCACACCCCAAACCCAAACCCCCCCCCCCCCCTCCACCCCCCCAATTCCCTCCCCCCCCCCCCCCCCCCCCCCCAACCTACCACCTCACCCCCCCCCCCCACCAACCCACCTAACCACCCTTCCGCTCGAAACTCCCTCCCACCCCCTACCAACCCCCCCCCCCTTTCCAACCTATGAAATAATTTGTTTGTTAAACTGAAATTAATTTTCCCATAGAAATAATGGAAATCAAAGTAATCCGGTTTGCAAGACACCCCCAGAAGCGATATTATAAAATAAATAAATAATTGACCTATATGTAAAATTATTTTATTTTCTAATTCACACGCAAATGACCACGTACCCTTTAGTTTGAAGCTTCTAGGTAGATGATTGTTTCGGTTAAGGGGTGATTGAGGGGGATTGATAGTTTTTGTGGCGAAAACTTTATTTGTATGAGGAGGGAATCCCTCTAGCTATACAATATAACTAGGGCGGCGAGGGATTCAGTCCTATTTCGGGGGTTACTTCCCTTCTTCTTTTTTATGACACAATACAGGACCTGTGCTATAAGAGATACGGAGGAACCTAGAGTCGCACACAAACATATGCTGCTCCTATAGTGGCGGCGTGTACCTCACTCGCTCTTATGTTTGACCTTTCCTAAAGTCAGGTTCACATCTCTGTCATTGTAGATATAGTCACCTAGCATCGGACTAAAACTGCCTATTAGTTGTATCTTGTGAACATGGAGTGATTTTCATCAAAAAAGCGTTTGCACTTCATAGCCTCTTTGCAACACCTTTGCCTTAATCGTTCAGGAACAAAGTTAGGCAATTGCTTCAATTTCTCACTCTAAACTCAATATTTCCATATGCCCTCCCTCCTTATGCAGTTCGCAGGTGTATGGGGCTCTCTTGGCTTTTGGCAAGAGATCTTGCAGTCCTCCATCAGTAGGTTCTATGAAGCCTTCTTCATTGTACACCTCCTCCTACACAACGCTTGTCCACATCCTACCACCTCCAACTTAACCTTCTTTATTTTATTTTTTATTTAACTCACGCAAAAGACGTACCCAATGCCACAATTGATTCCTCAAATGGAGCAGGTTACCACTTTCTCGAGGCGTTTAGATATAAAATAATAAACCTTCAAATCCTTCAAAAATCCCTTTTGTCTTACAACAATTCTGGCCACAGATTTCTTCCAAGCTCTGTAAGTTGCAACGTCCCGCTTAGTCACTCCTCTCCCCAAAGTCTCATTCCGCTTTACCTATAAGGGTTTACACAAGGTTGAGGATTATTAAACGTGACCTCTCCAAAACTCTCTATTAGAGAGTCAATAGAGTTTCTGTGGTCACTACTACAAAAGCACTTTTGAAACATAACGTGGGTAGCAGAGTTTTTGAAGTTTGAATAATGACACTGCTGGTCCATGGGCCCTCTGCCAAGAGGAGGGAGTTTGGTAGCCAGTGGTTTTTTTAGGAAATACTTTCAATCCTTTTAGATTCAAAATATTGTTAAAGGTCAAAAAACTTGATTATTTGAAGCTATTGTCCCCGAAAGTTAGTAGCTCTGCTCAAACCTAAGTTTTCACTGTAAGGGTTCTCCCATGACCAGGAGCACGTCTAATACCGGAAACGTAACCCCAAGAAACAACCCCTCTAGGCTCTCACGTCTTGATTGTGGGACAAATGCATGCGTGCATATTGCAACCAGATATAGAACACAACGGGTTTATCTAGTGTGCATGCCTTACTGTTAGCACTCCACATCAAACACAATTTAGCCGTAGTTTGAACTGTCTGGGTAAGTATCATCCCTGAAAAACGACGGGATTGTTGGTCTAAGGTGTGTACAACCTATTAAGGTCTTAACTTTTGCAATCACCACTTAGCATTAGTCACACATCAAGAAAGTAAGCCTGCTTTCATTGGCTTTTTTCCTGCGGAGTTGCCTTTTCCTCCTGAGTAAATGTAGGTGACGATATTACGTGGTTGTTAAAAGGTTGTTTAGGCAGGTTCTTCCATTACTGGCCTGGGGGGGGACTACACTATGGTACTCCTCTTGTGCAGGGGGATTGAGTCTAAGTGATTAGGAAAGCCGTGTATGCCGGCCTCTTTTTTGGAGGCGGCTGCCGGATGCCTTTCGGGATGCGAGCATCCAGGCCGGGGCTCACGTGGGATGCCATAAGTATTGTGAGGTTTGCGAGGTTATTAATTCAGGGGGAGTGGCAGGTTGGCTTCGATATTCATCCTCGCTTGGGTTGGAATAGGCTTGAGGGCGTAGTTTATTGCCGAATGCTTTGACGAGACAAGGTGGCTCAGTTGTATTGAGTTGGAATTGTTTTGAGAGGACACTTGCGGATGACTAGCGGGGTTTCAGGGGCCATCTACCATATAACAGTCTGGCTCAACTTCTTCTATCACTGCGATCGCTTTTTTCGAAAAACTAAGTTGAACCTTTTGCGATATGAACAGCTTCCTTGATTGTCGTTTTTATACTTGGACCACTACAATAGTTTAGTTTGGTGTAAGTTATGGTGCATATTTGATCTGGGTTTTGTGATATAAACCTGGTCCAGCTCCGAGACATGCCTATCTTCATTTGTCGTGTAGCTTAGCAATTAATCATTGCTTTCTCATATTCTATTGTAATCTGCGACCTTTTGCACTTGCTTTATTATTGTGCGCCTGTAGAGGAAGACTCTTTCTGAGTGGCGCAAGCCCATGGTGACTTATTTTGCAATTTAGACAATCAGACTATAAATCGCTGAGTTATTGTTGTATAATATAGAATGGTTCCGTTGTATGCAATTAATGCTGTCCTCATGTTCTGGCTTGTAACATGGCCACTCCACGGGAACAACTTGATGGCGCGATATGGGCCACGTGTATTGCGTAGGCCTCAGTAATGGAATTGCTTGTTGGTCTCCGCGGAGATATTTGTTTTTTTTTGAGCTTATGATTAGTCCGAGGCTCAATGATTTTTGCGTTAGAAATCTTGTTATTACCATGTCTGATTTAACGATTAGCTGATATGTTCCATTGCGTTTGTGCTGGAGCGTCACTTTAGTAATTATACAACATATTTAAGATCGTGTTAGCGAGCCCCAAACATTATAAATACGTTTTATTTGTTTCCTGCCAATCAAATTATGCAGCGACTTGCCTTGTAGATGTTCTTGTTTGTTCAGCTTGACTATGGTGGGCCTAAACACTCCTCGTGTGATGTGGTTTTAATAGAAAATCTGGGACGACGTAGTCCTGTGCGAGTGCGCATTGTTTCATTGAGCGCATGATAGAGCCGAGAACAGTGCGCAAACACCAAGTGATTCATGGATTGAAATGTCATATTAGACACTCCTTTTTGATATGAAGTTATAGAAAGTCATGTTAACCTCCAGTTTTGGGTCTGGATCTTCCTCTGTTCTGTCTATGTCTCTACCTCTGTCATCGTCTACCTCTGTCTCTGACTCTATCTGTGTCGGTCTATAAAGTGTCTCGTCTATCTCTGTATTCTCTTAATGTCTGTCTTTCTGTCTGACTATTCTTCTGTCTACACAGTGGTTCCCTCAAATTATCGTCATAATCCGTTCCTGGTAAGGTGGACTATTATCAATATAAGTTGCTTTAGAATCAATTTTTCCCCATAAGAAATAATGTAAAATCCAATTATGTCGTTCCAGAACACCAGAAAGTGATCTAGACAACATTTTTTTTTTTTTTACCTAAAAGATAGATTTTATTCTCTTGCACAAAGAAATCTTAACTTGATACAAGAATTATATGCAAGCATTGCTCAGGAATAGACCATCTATTACATTCTTCAGTTGACGGCTGTGTGTTTGATTGAATTGGAACACAGGAGGTAGGAGAGGAATGGAGATCTAGAGTAGGTTATGTTTGAAGGGGAATCCCTCTCCTTAGGTGACTCTAGGTCAGTTCAGGGGTCGCTTCTCTTAGCTAATTAAATATAGATTTAATGCTAGGCAAACGAAATCCCAATTAAATGTATAAGCACTATAAATGTATAAATGTACATTGTAATTGGAGTAGTGATTGAGTGGGAAGAGGTACACATAATATACGCCACCATAAAAGAGATAGACTTACGACGACGTTTGGTTCGACTTGACCATTTACAAAGTGTGACTTTGTAAATGTCCAAGTCAGGATCGCCATGAGACGCTGTTGTATAGCGCGTTCTCTCTTATGTGCAGTTTTTTGGTGTATCGGTTCCGAGTCATTGGTACTTTGTGGTCTTTTTTACTGTCATTAGTGATACGTCTGCTAGTAGTTGGATCGAAGCGTGAATTACAGGTGTTTAGTTTTCAAATTTAGTGGAGGAGAGATCGCAGCGAGTTGTGAGAAGGTTGTAATTCGCAAAGTCGACCTTGTCACGGAGCTTATTGCTTGGTTATTGCTATTTGTTCTGTAGTGGTTGCTGATTGTGTAGTGAGTCGGTTTCCTAAGTAGGTGGTCTTTCAGTATGTGCCAGTGCAGACCTACTGCAAAGTGTCCTCTCTGTTTCTTGTATGTTCTGTATGAGAATTGTTTGTGTGAGGTGGATGGCAAGTTATTTTTGATGGGTATTATGAATATGTGAGTCATGACTTTACGTGACTTATTTTTCTATCACATTTCAAATTATTGACTAATAAAACATATAAAAACATAGAAACATGAAATACTCTAGAATGAATAAAATAAGTCTTTACGTATGTCACGATGAGGTGTTGTGTTGTTGTTGGGTGCATAAGGGCCACCGAGAGGTAATGCATCCAAATGGTGTGTGAAGCAGCAGCTGAGGCGGCGGGGTTTTCTGCTAGCCCTATATTAATGTCCACATTGAGGAAGTTTAGGTAGAATGCGGAATCACTAAAGATAGTTGCACCTCTTACCACCTTTCTCATCCACCTTTCTATACACTATTGACAACTGTACCACTATCACTACTACCTTCTACCATCACTACCACCCTCTACACCATCAACACTAATCACAACTGCTTCCCCTCTACCACCGACCCCTCTTTGTATTTTTCTACAAACTTTCTCATAAATATTATGTGTTTTCTCAACAGTTCTTATCAAAGGCTGGCACTAGTGTTAGCTTTCTTTGAGCATGGCATTGGTAGCATATTAGCACGTGCAAGCCACGTAAATCAAAGTGGACTTCATTATGAAGATTATTCGTATGGATATAGAGAGCATAAGTGAGGGGATTCCTCTGTCGCACTCCACTGGTAATCGCATGGACACACTGGGCGGGGAATGGCAGCCCAGAGCTCAGTGTGGTGTGTACGCATCCCAGACGGGCAGGACGCATTTAGCCAGTGTATGACAAGACCATGTGACGAGCCAATGTTCAGGCGAGTAAAACTAGGTACTATCTTCTGAAATATGGATGATCATTTTCAGCATGGCTATGATTACTGATGGGACCACTGTACAAGCATACATAGTGTATATATTTACCTAGGATAAACAAAAAATCCAGACAAAGGTGCTATACTCTGAAGATGTGAGTACAAAAACATGATGAGCGACCAGTCTTGTGGCTCCATTCTGTGACAGGAGTGCTAGAAAGATAGAACAGGGAGCTTGACAGACAGACAAGTTTGTGTACCAACGAAAGCAAAGTATGGGCGTATTGCTCATCAAATATTCACCCTACTTTTATCAGTTGCACCCTCCCACACCCTCGTGTTATGCTCCTCAAACGTTCAGCTCTTATAAGTTATCTCAATCTTATCATGAGTCACTGTCAGGGTGGACTTTGTTTTCATGTTCAAGGGGTAACTTATTATTTACCTATTATTATTATTATGTATGAATTCTCTCTCCTCTCTTCCTCCTCCTGCCTCCTCCTCCTCTTCCTTCTCTTCCTTCTTCCTCTTCCTCTCCTCTCCCCCCTCCCCCCCACCCCCTCCCCCTCTTCCTCCCCCTCTCCTCCATCTCATCTCCTCCTATTTTCATCTTTCTCCTCCTACTCCTCACCTTCTCTTTCTCTTCCTCCTACTCTTCTCTTTGTTTTATATACTTTTCCAGATATCCAAAACATTGTTGTGACATAATAAATACCTTTGTATATATTACAGACAATAGTAAATGCTAAAGGCAGAATGTAAATGTCCACTGTGCCAGTGGGTTTCTGACCAATTGAGTACAATTTCTAGTACTAATACTGTGGCAGAACAAAGATTGGTTATAAAATGACAAGAACTATACAAAATTGTAATTATTCAGAAATAAAAAGTACATCTCAAATATGAAAAATAGAAAAAAAAAGTATATGGCAAACACTTCTGCAAGTGCAGGACTCATATGTTGCTGTCACATGAGCATCCACAGTGCCACTTCTTGCCTCATCTTCTATGCGTAAGTACCTGGCCCTAAAAAATAATTTTTATTCTAAAGACATTAAAAAATATGTGCTTTTTTTCTATATTTTTTTTGTTTCTCAAAATATTCAGGGGCTGATGAGCGCAGTTTGTATATAAGTTTTGGACTGTTTAAGATTAATTAGTTTGATGGAGTAATGCTGGCAGAGTTTGGGTGGTGGTAAATAGCATGCCAGCAGAGTGTGCTCAGCGGCCCTATACACCCAACACATGGGTGAGTTTACTTTCTTGTCGTTTTTCTATCGCTGTATCTGTGTTTAACTTATTTGCTACACTGTTAATTCTGCTACACTTTATTGCCTGGCTGGACTATAGCCTTTATTGATACTGCTGCATTAGTATGCATACATATAGTAATAGAATCAGTGAATGATTGCAGATTGCACATTCACCCTCTCTTCCTCCTCCACTTTGAGGATACTTTGACTACGTGTTTTTACTGAATGTCTGAGTGTGCTTATCTCTCCTTCCTTACCACAGGGTCGGCACTAGAAGCTTTTCTTTGGGCCCATGGTGGCTTATTTAGCAGTTACAAGCACTAAAAACACCGGAATAATACAAGATTATCGCGATGATAACATTGTGTATTTGTCCTCACTGGCTAGTAAAACTACCTTTACAGTAGGGGCCACGCTTCACGGCGTTTGCTTTGCGGCCTTTCTGATAATTCGTCATTTCAAAATTATGGACCAAAACTCTCTATACGGCTCCCCCCACCTGACTTTCTATACGGTCACCACCCCGCCCAAGTTTGTTTACATTCTCCGTGAGATCCGTAAAGCACTATAGTTTCTCCATGATGTCTGGAAACTCCAAAATTTCAAGATGTTTTTAAAAGTTCTTGTTCCTATATATTTATACCTGGTATGATACTTATGTATACCTGTACCTAAATAAAATTACATTACTGTGTGGCCGTGCAGG